>CAEGAG010314963.1:0-42751 GCA_903067065.1 Brachyrhaphis terrabensis
CCGAAAGAGCCGGCTCTCCACACTAAAAAGAGCCATTAGAGCCGCATCTCAAAAAGGAGCCGAAAATCCCATCACTACTTCTTTCATGGAGTTTTCGTGTTCTTCCTGTCCATGCGTAGATTCTCTCCGGGTACTCCGGCTTCCTACCACAGTCCAAAAATCAAACATGACTGTCAGGTTAATTGATCTCTCTAAATTCTCTATAAGTGTGGTTGTGTGTGTGCATGATTGTTTGTCCTGCTTGTGTTGCCCTGCGATAGACTGGTGACCTGTCCAGGGTGACCCCGCCTCTCACACGTTGACTGCTGGAGAAAGGCACCAGCATCCATCACTACCTCACTAGGGATAAGCGTGTATGATAATGGATGTATAGATTTTTAGCAGCACTCATTAATTTCAGTGGAGCTTGAAGGTGTTTGTTGTACAGGTACATCTCTGTTGATCAGCACACCCTTAGCCCAAGTAAGTCTGGACAGTCACAGCAGTGTTTCAACAAGTTATAGTTCATTGTGGACTTCATCCTGGGGATTCCTAGATGTTTCTTGAATGTCCTCATTTATTTATATTCCGATCTAGAGTGTTGTGGCTTTAAATGCCTTGGTACCTGAGGGGCTCAGATAATTCTCTCTTTGAGTCTTCAGAGGTCTTTTCTTGGACCAGAATCATTTCCATCCTACTTTAACTGTCTCTTAAGCTGAATGCTTAAGAAAGTTTAATATCTAAGTTTTATAGTTACATATGTAGCACTGACCCATTTTTACATTTTGAATATCTGTCAGAGAATAAAACGTAGTTGTTTTCAAATATAAAAGTGATGATCTATGGACCTCATGGTACTTTCAACTTCCCACCTATTGATCACAGCAGATTTGTGTCTGCTGCTTCCTTTAAAACATTTGTAATCACTGACTTTTAATTTTAAATATGTAGTAAAATGTTCACTGAATAGAAATCAAATTCTGCCATTTTGTTTTCTATGTCACTGCCAACAGGTGTCCAACTGAGGAAAAGTACAGGTCTATCCGCATCGGCAACCCCACCTTCTCCACCAAGCTGCTACCTGTCAAAGGAGCTGTGGAATGTCTCTTTGAGATGGGATTTGTGGAGGTAAATGTACAACTATCATTAATGTCAGTAATTCTAAAGCTGCTGCTCTTGTTGTGTAACATTGTTACCAGCTGATTTTCTTGACCATTTCCAGGCTGAAACCCATCTTGTCTTCCCCCAGTCTGCATCAGTGGAGCAGCTGAAGCTCATCAGGGACTGTATTGCTGCAGAGCGGGATCTGAGAGTGCGTGGGGGGCAACCTGTCCGATCTGCTTCTCAGCCTGCTGTGGCCTCAGCATCGGCACTGGAGAGCTGCGCTGCTGCTTCCAGCCCACCGGCAGCGCCATCTATCCAACAGTCTTCATCCCTGGTAGATGCGCTCACTGCTTCTGCGTTGTTTCTAACAGTAAAGCGTGTGCATTCTTCTTTGATTTTCTTTGGGTTCCACTATCAAACTGAAACAACATTTATTTGTTCTTATAATGATCATGAACAACTTTTCAATTTCAGAAATACTTTATTGATCCCAAATGAAAATGAAACTCGTATTAATTCTAATTCAAATTTAATTCATTTGCATGGTATATTGTTATTGAGACTTGGCAATTTTGCTGCGGCCCGGGAGAAGGGGATAACCGTCAGATAATGCTTCTGCATGTTGGTGTTCCCGCTAAAGCCTTTTTTCTTTCTTTTTCCCCCGATTTTCCCTTTATTACAATCTTGCAACGTCCTGCAGTGTGTGGTGTGTTACGTGGTGGTGTGTTGACTATCCCAGATCTAAAATCGGGCATATTCAACATTGTCTTGGCCCGATTATCGCAACCTGTGGGGTTTTCCCTGACTGGGAGCGAGAACGCAGCCTGTTGAATGTGACAGGTAGCCAATCAGAAAGCGCGGTGATCTAAGAACTGAGGGACATGGCGCAACTGAGAGTCCGGTGGACATCGGAGGTGATATGTGGAAATGTTTATTACTATGTGGTTATGTTTATTCAGTTAAAAATGTTAACTACAAAAAAACATAACTCACCCCCAAATAATAGTGCATCAAATGGAGCAGCTGCTCCTGCCGTCTTTTATCAAACGCCTTTTCTTTTTGTTTCGTCTTTTATCGCTTAAAATTAGTCCACAAACTATCATTACGGTTTCTACATCGTCATCAGTGCTTGATTATTCTAAATTCACGTATGATATGTTGGGGGTTTTACTGGATTTTCTTCTAGAATTGGGATGTTCGTGAGTGGAATCGGTTCTTGTGGTGTGTTGTTTCTGCCGTGTGGCTGGTCACACGAACCGATTGAACCTGTTGGACTTTTATCGGCTCGCGTAGTTTGTGGTCAGAGAGGTTTGGAAAATCGGCCAACAATCCTTAAATCGTGCCGTATGAACCAGACTTAAGACTCACAAGCTTCACTCCTCTCCTCTCGTCTCGACCACTGCCCTAACGCTCTGACTCTGGTCGCTATGGTAACGTTTACATGTCCCTTCAAAATAAGATACAGATGCGCCACAAAAACAAACATTTTAACTCACGATAACGACTAATGGAGCCCTGAGCTTGTTTCTCTACAATGAAACGTCCCATCTGGGAGTAATGAGAGACAATGACACCTGAAGTGTTGCTTATGCACAGGGTGTTTGGTCTCTATGTGGTGAAGCAGTTTGAAGCTTCATTCCCTCATTAACATCCGGTCACCATCATGCAGAGCAGCTTGGAATGTGGGAATCACCTACTGGGATAAATCCATTCTCCTGTCTCTTCTCTGGGCCTTTTCCCCTTCACAAAGAAACTTTCCAAATACATCTGATCTGTTTCTAACTCATTTTGCTGCTTGTGCTCAATGTTGGTGCTCAAGACGTAACCGAGAGAATCCGGTTAGAAAATGTTCTAAATAAAAGTTCCTCCAGACTCAAACAATACATAAAACGGAAATATTTAATTATTTCTTGCGTGGCCCGGTACCAATTGGTCCATGGACCGATACCGGTCCGCGGCCGGGGGCTTGGGGACCACTGCTCTAGGGCACAGGTGTCAAACTCCTGTCCTCAAGGGCTGGTGTCCTGAAACTTTGAGACGTGCCTCTGCTGCACCACACCTGAATAGAATAATTAGGTCATTAAGGCTCTGGAGAACTGATCTACACAAGGAGGAGGTAATTAAGCCATTTCATTCCAGTGTTTTGTACCTGTGGCGCATCTAAAAACTGCAGGACACCGGCCCTTGAGGACTGGAGTTTGACACCCCTTCTCTATGGCCACCATCAGAGTTGCCTCTGCATAGCAATGTGGTTGAAGACTCCTTAGTAACTGTTGCACAGTGAGATGGCCAAGCATTTTAGCAGAAACATGGAGTTCAAGCAGGGGAATTTTTACATTATATACTGGATTATCAGTGACTACATTCAATTCCGCATACCTGTTAACGGTCCTCTGTTAAGTCAATTTAATTAAGTTTTTTTGTATTGCACCAATTTTCTAAATTCAGTGGCTTTACGTATGTCAGTGTTGTGTGATGCAGACATGGTGTTGTGGTGGAACAGGTTAGCTGGTGCTGCCAACATGCTTGCAAGACTGCTACTAAAAGCATTTTACATCAACCAGTCTATTGATTCATTTATTGAGAAATAAAATCTAAAGATTTGGTAATATTATTGTACTGTAAACGGTCAGCTTTGGCACTTATTGCATATTACATCATAATCTAGACAAAGATTTGCTCATTAAACTACTAAATATTCATAAAGTTTCCATTTCAGCATTATTAAAATGACATACAGACCATGTTGAAGAGGAATTTAAAAGTGTAATAACTGGAGTCTAACATATAGTTATAAAGATTTTATACAAATTTAAATTATCTAAAACTGAAATGAGTAAATGCTGCATAATGTGGCAAATGTAGTATCTGGCCTTGCCTCTGAGAACAGAATTGGTGTTAGTAAGGCAGAAGGTGGAGCTGATTGGTTCACATGGGCTGGAACAGTGGTCCAATCAGCAGCAACAGTAAAGGTGAGGCCACAGTGGAACCAGTCAGACTGGAATGGGACAATCTAGTCCATGAGACAGGACCACAGCTGGTAAGTGGATGAAAGCGAAAGCTTTTGACTTTTGACACGATGAACACTGACATGCCAGAGAGCTGATTTTGTCAACTGATACACTGCACTGCTCTATCCTCTGGCCCCAAACCAGAGCAACACCGTGAACAGCAGGTAAACTCAAAGCTCCGAGCTACCGCTGCCTTCTTCCTGCTCACTGAGAGAGAAGAAGCAGCAGTAAATCAACACTGCTCAACTTTTTATTAACTCCTACTTTGGGTCCTCTAGCCCTGCCTACTGTATGTCTTAGCCAGTCATGGAAACGGCCATTGTTCCATCTGACCTGGTGGTACGAAGCTGAGTCTCTAGTTTGACACTGTGTGGTTTGTAAATTGCAGTTAGGAGGAGAGATGAGTTTGAAAGATCTGACAGAGGCTACACTAACTAAATGATTTGCAATTACATGGATTGAAATGTACGTATATTCTAAAACCTGAAATGAAAGCAGTTCATGTATAGCTTGGAATCTCTGCTAGTTTGGCATTTCCACAGGCGGTAGTGATAACGATGACAACTGCTCAAATACGAGTTCATCCAGTTAACTCTAAAAGTAAGACGAGAAGATTACAGAATTTATGGCTGTGAATGACCAAGTCATTACTGTGGTGGAAAATACAGGTTTGAGCTGCTGGAACTACAGTACGTTGTCTCTTTGAAATACTATGTAGTTGACTAAACTGTCTAAACTAGTTCATGTAGTTCATCACCTCCAGAGTTTATCTGATCTGACTGTTGTTGACTTTGCTATAGACCTTAGGACTTTAGAGGTTTTCATAAATTCATAATGTTTAAAGGGCATGATGCACTTAAACACAAATTTGTTAAGATAGAAATAATATTTTTTGCCAACATTGACAGTCATTCCAAACCATGTTCTCAAATAAGTAAATTAAGTTTTGGACTCTAATTTGTGATGGAGTCTTAAAATATTTATGGAGTTTAAAAAATGGCAACTTAAAATGAATACAAAGAAACTAGCATTATGGCACTATGTTGCAATCCATTAAAGTACCATGTATGCTTTTCAGCACTGTTAGTACCTATATTAATTGCTCATTAATGTTGGTGGTCTGTTATGACTGATTGCGACTTGAACACTTCTTTCAGCAATCCAGGATCAACCTGCTGAGAATCAGGATTTTCCAACAGGATGAAGCACCGTTTCACAAAGCAAAACTGATCATCAAGAGGCTCAGAGATCAGAACATTGAGATCCTGGACCTGTGGTTGGGTTGTCCATCTCAGTCTGAGTCTAGTCGGCTCTCCAAATGCAGATGGAGAAACAGATGTTCACTAACTGCGCTAGGTCCAAACACTAAGAAGAGATGTATAGGTCATCATCAGTCAGGTTAAGTTCAGAAGTGGATGTCTAGTATTTCAGGCAGAATTACTAGTTATGAAAACCAGTATTGACTTCACTCAAACATTTGATCAGTTTGCTGATCAAAGATGTTGGAAAGTTTATTCATCAATTTACTGTAGAAATGAGTAAAGTGTCTAAAAACACCACCTGTGTGAGGAGTGACTGTACATCAGAGGGCCTGGGAGCTCACACAGTGCCTTTTAAGCCAAGTTTTATAGAATCTTGAGTTTACAAATGGTTGGACAAATAAATGATTCCATTCAGTTATATGGAAAATGGCTGAAAGTTCATTCACTTGGACACCAACCTCTGACTTGGAATCTTTTTTTTTTTTTTTTTTTTTTTTTTTTTTTTTTAAATTCAGATCTTTTTTTTATCTTTCAGGAGAGCAGTATGAGTTTCTTTGTGACTCTTCAGTCCAACTTCCAACATGTGATGCAGTATGAAAACCCAGAGCTGCAGTTGAAAGCCAGAAGCATCATCCCTCACCACCAGCTGTCCTCCTCTGCTCAACACAAGCTGAAGGAGCTGAAGGAGGCTGACCCAGGTGAGATTACCCCTCAGCAACCACATCCACCCCACTCTGTCACACCTGTGCTTTTGCCTACCCTGCTCACCTCTCAAACTAGAGGATCAAAGGAAAGTCATTTTGCTGTCCTTGTGTGTAGAATGTAAGCTGGGAATAGAAGACTGCTTGGTGCTGGAGCTGCTCCAGTGGTTCAAGAGCGACTTCTTCTCCTGGGTGGACAGCTTGCCCTGCAGCCAGTGTGGAGGCCTCACCAAACACGGTCCGGCCCTCGGGCCCACGGCAGAGGAACTACGCTGGGGAGCTCAGCGAGTGGAGAACCACTACTGTCAGAGCTGCCAGCTTTCTACCAGATTCCCTAGGTGTGGGGGGGTGGGTGTGTGTGTGTGTTTGACAGAGCGAGTTAAAGACAGAGAGGCATTTTTAATACGAGTTCTGTGGTAAGGACTGGCATTGAAACTAGAATTTAGTTTGGGATATATAGCTGTGTAAATAAGTAGTCAGAGATGCACAATTTATTAATAACATTTTTTAAATTATTGCTGTTTTTAACACTGTAGATCATATTAATAATTCTTTGAATCAACAGTACAACTTTTTCTGTTAACAAACTTGATTTCATTTTTTTAATGAGCATGTTTGGATTTTTGTCTCTTACGGTCAACATTAGGTATAATCACCCTGAAAAGCTTTTAGAAACCAGGAGGGGGCGCTGTGGAGAGTGGGCCAACTGTTTTACTTTGTGCTGCAGAGCCATGGGCCTTGAGGCCAGGTACATCTGGGACAGTACAGGTATGTCCATGTTCCATAGATCATACATTTCATCAGTAACCTCTCATTTAGTATTCTATTGAGTGTCACCTGCTAAATGCCTTTTTTCATTGTTTTTACTGCATTCCTACCAGAAAACATTTTTTTACTGTGCAAAACTTTCAGTTTCAGTTTGACTGTTCTCTGGACCTCATCACTCATAAGTTGTTATATCCCTGTATATTATAGCTTCCTTAAATTTGTTCCTTTTGGTCTGGAACCAAAGCTTGATCCTGCTTGCCGTAATGAATTGAATATAAAGCAGCATTTGTCTTGTTGCAGACCACGTGTGGACAGAGATTTACTCAGTGTCTCAGCATCGCTGGCTGCACTGCGACTCATGTGAGAACGTCTGTGATAAGCCGCTGCTGTACGAGATCGGCTGGGGAAAGAAACTGGCTTACATCCTGGCTTTCTCCAAGGACCAGGTCAGAGCAGTGCATAGTCAGCAGCTTCTGCTTCTGCCACTATCAGTACTGATCAGGCTCGCTGCCAAGACATAAGCCCCACCTTCTGTTGTCAGCTCCAAAGCTAACAAACTGTTATTAAAAGGAGAAATACAAACAAAAAGGGTAAAATTATTTTCTATTTGTGGATGTCTGCTTTAAAAAATAGTGTAAAAGTCCATATTGAAAGCTTTCTGTTGAGGTGCATTTGATGCATCCTTTTTGGTCTGGAAATGCTTGAAGATGAGGAGTTGCAAAGTGTTGCTAAGTATGGCAATGTTTGAGTTTTCTCTCCAGGACCTGTTGCCTAAGCAACCCCAAACCTTTATAGTGGATGTTGAGTTTAGATATTTGGCCCGAGCTCAGGCCAGAATTATTTGCTTGATGGTCGGGGCGGGCTCTGGCTTCTGTCGCTCATTTAATAAACCTACAATGTAAAGATGTGTTAATCTGCTTATTATACTATAGGAGTAGATAGTTTAATCAGTTGAGGAAAGTAAGTAGGGTGCAGAAGTTAATCAGACTGTAACAAGCACAGTACACTGCATGCGCCTCCGCCATGTTTCCTTCAAGCAGTTGCAGAGATGGAATCCTTTCAACCACACAACCCAGTCACTTGTTGTATTATCGGTTACAACAAGTGACAAGGTGGAGCTAGAGGATGTTCACTAAAAGCTAAACACGGTAAAAGTTACATTGCTTGCTTGGTGGATTGAAAACAAAAAGAGTAAAATCTTAATTAAAATAATATGTTGAGTTTACTTCAGGCTCAGGCCTACAATGAATGTTGATCAGTTAGGTTGGATCAGGCTTGGCCACAGTGTATAAGGACTCTGGCTTGGGCAGGTCGGATTTTTTAAAGCTCGATATGAACTCTAGATGGATGGGGGATACTTTCAGGAAAATAAGAACGTGTGAATATTTTACTAGTGTTGATCTGTGTTGCAATTCCAAACAAAGTACATTTTTGTGTGTATGATTGTTAAGGTTCTTTGATAACTTTAGGAGATTTGCAATCAGGTAATACTAACATAAGAAATCGATCTTATCCACTGATCTATGTCCACAAAGGTCTGGAAATCAGCCACTGTCCCCTTCTGCTCTGCCCTGAGAGAGGGCCCACTGACAGACACTAGCTCATGTCTGTTAATAGTCACCACACTGATGCCAACTTTGTGATGTTATATTAGTGACTTTTCAGACAAAAAAAATGTCAGACAGAATGGGACGGAGTGTGGAGTCCTAATATGAAGTGACTCACCTGTCTTTTCTGTGTCCTCTCCAGGGTGTTTGGACAAATACTGCCCTGGTGGTCCAGACACCATTTATAGGTTCCGGGAGACGCCATTGAAAAGTGGAGGCAGGGGGGAATTGTTAATTGTTTATGGTTTTGGGGCGTTTCATTATGTTACAATTAGAAGTATAATTAATGACAGCAGTCACTGTGAAACAGGATTTTACTATTATTTCAAAACAAAATGGTTGCAGAGTTAAAATTTAAACTTTCTTCAGCATATCTCTTCATCAATCAGTGTGTTTGGTATGGTTGGGTTTCCTGAACAGCAGCATGAAAGAAGCTAAAACATGAGTTCCACACAGTTTCTCTGAGTTATGCTTTTCAGTTTCTGTCTGACTGGTGACCAATCAGGGGTAAGTCAGATGGAAACGGTATGGCTCTATTCTTTAGCTGATTTTCCAGTGCATCTCTATCTCAGCCCGGTTCCATTTGCATGAGGGATTGCTGATATTCAAACCACCATGGTACTGTTTTAAATTACAGTAATTACACATAGGAATCTGCTTTTTACAAAACCACAGACATGTTTAGTTATGTGACAAATAGTTTCAAGTGTTTCAGGGTATTTAAGTTGATCGCCTTGTCAGCTGTTCATGGTTCAGTTTGTTGTTTTTTTCTTATTGCGGAGAATTCAATGTTTTATGGTTCAGTATTAGTTATAAGGTAGAGATTAAATTCATTTCACTTCATAAATTTATTGAGATTTGAATGGTTAAAACAAAGAGCACGCTCACGTTTTGTGTGTTTTTTATTTCTTCAGGTGGTTGATGTGACATGGAGATATTCCTGCAAACATGCAGACGTTTTGTCAAGGAGAACCAGGGTGCAGGAGGCTTGGCTGCTACACACCATAAATAGCCTCAATGCTGCTGTGAGTTCCAGCAGTTTCTAACCTGCTTTTCAGAATGAATCGATGTGGTGGCAATGGTAAAAACTTAAAACCTTGTATTTGTTCTCTAACAATGAAGAGACAGCAATCCCAGAGTCCAGACAGGAAGAGGGAACTGACAGAGAGGCTGCTTGTTGAGCTAGTGGAGTTCATTTCGCCAAAGACACCCAAACCGGGAGAACTGGGAGGCCGCAGCTCTGGGTCTTTGGCCTGGAGAATAGCACGTGGGGAAACCAGAGCAGCTGATAAAAAGGTATCCACACAGGTAGAGTAAATCACTGAGACGAGGCCGATGCACTTGAACAAGATGAGTGGGTTAGATCAAAGCAGATTGTTTCTGCAGGCTGGGGCAAGAGCTTAAAGACCACCTTTACTCCATAAGGTTTTATTGTTGCAGTTTGCTAAATATTCTGAATTAATTTAAAAAATGTTCTAGTCCCACATAGCAGTTTACCTTAGAGCCACATTCATACACAGATTGGAAGGCAGCTTGCGGTTATAGTGCCTTACCAAGGGCCACATCGACACGTGGTAGAGGTGGAAGCTGGAAGCAAACCTACATTTTTCCAATTTCAATACAGCTACTGCTCCCATTGAGCTTGCCCAACTGTTTGCATCGAGTCCTAAATTACGATGAGTGATTACTATGAGACAGAATTCAAATGAATAAATACTGCATTGAGTCCAAAGGAAGATTAAATATTGCAGTAACTCATCAGTTGTAGTGTGTCATTTAGAAAGTTGTTGAAAATAAATGTAATAAAAAGAAATGTTAGAAAATGATGTGCGTTTTTGCAGATTTCAAAATGCATCACACCATCTGGAACGATTGGTCAATCCTCACACATGGGCAAAAGAGGGTGTCTATTTTTTTATTTAACCATGCATGTGTTTGTTTCAGACTGAAGCTTTTGTGTTCACGCCGACTGATGAAGAAAAGAAGGCCAGGTTGCTTCACGTACGCTACAGTGCCCCAAAGGACCAGTACTGCCGGGTGTCCAGCTCCTCTGAAATAATCCCAAACTGGGATCAGTGTGTGTGGACAAAGGAGTCTGTCTTCAGGAAAGTGGAGAATGATTGGAAAATGGTGTGTTTATTATTCTTGACATAGCAAAAAAAAGATAAAAAAATTTTGTTTATTCTTGCTTTTTAGTAAATGTTTAGTCTTTAAAGATGTGTTTTAAATAATTGCAAGAAACAATTTTATTGTATTCATTATTGTCTCAATCTCAGACTCCTAAAATGAAATAAATATTTTTTGGTATGCTACTAGTGGTTAATGTGGGTAAAGATCTCCTTTGACTTTTAATGCAAGACGTTGGATTTTTACTTATTTGAAAACTTAATAAAGAAAAATTAGATGAAAGTAAGTACACATATATTTAGATTCTGAACAAAATTGCTGGTAAACTTATTAGCACTCCTCTTCAAGCCTTAAGTTCTAAACAACATCCAGTATACAGTTTGTGGCTGTAATTGTGGTTGATTGACTTTCTTTCTTTAGGTTTACATCGCACGGACAGAAGGCTCTACTGTTGGAAGAATCAGCTGGAAGTTTGACTTTGCTTCAGCTGGTTTGAAGATCCAGTCTGTCTCCGTCATGGCCAACAGCAAAACCTTCCAATCTGGGAAAGTCTGCTGGAGCTTGCAGTCGGGACAGATGACAACCGAGTTTTCTGGGGGTACATCTATGTGCTATGTTTTAAGGGGAACAAAGATATTTTATTATCTGTTTATTTTTTGTCTAACTTTTATCTATTGTTTTTGATCCCTCAGATGGAAGGCTCCAGTCGTTCTCTAGCCTGTCTGGATCTTCAGAGCTGATTGTGGCAGCAGAACTCAGTGGGGGAGATGGGGACACCTCATGGCAGCACTCTCAGCTATTCAGACAGGGCTTGAACAAACAAGAGGCTTCATTTGAAGTCGTCATCCAACTACAAGATGCATAATCTTTGTTTTTAAATGTGACCCTTTTTTCTCACTTTTAATTGTCCATGTCTAGTTTGGAACAAAAAGAATCTGTATACAGTTAACATTGTCAGAGGGAATAGTGCAATATTTAAACAAGTGTGTGACCTTATAGTAGATGAATGAATGGATATACTTGTTGCATATTTTTCAATTATTTGGTTTGGGGCATTAACTCATGAACAAGGTATAAATGTAACCAGAAGCCATAGAGTTTTTGAATATTTGCTTTCAATGTTAAAATGTATTTACAATTTGAGATTCAAGGGCAAGCCCATCACAGCTCTGATATTTCCTGTTAGTAATAAAAGTCTTATTTGCAGTGTTTTATAATCATTTACATCACTTCATGCAGGCAGTGTTCTAATTGAAAGACGTATTGCTATAAAATAAAGATAGATTTAAGGTTGTCAGTGCCGATGTAAAATGTAACATCACTGTATTCCTTCAAACCGTTTTACTTCTCCAAAGTCAAAAGTCCGTAGAAGTTGAAGAAATACTGTATATCATAAGCTCGGTTTTTTGCCGCCATCTTGCGTTGAGAAAAGAGCAGCGGTTAACTTAAGCAAAGAGTTCCTATTGGTCAAAATACCGGCGCTTTTGAAAATCGAGCATCTGATTGGTTAGTTTCCCTGCAAGACGATTTGCCGTCTGTGTTGCAGATGGCGGAGCCGGACATCGGGCGCTTCAGTTAGCTAAAATGCGTTTTTATTATTAAATGTAACAAATATTTAATTAACTGTTTTCCAGGGGCTTTTTGTGAATGTAATATTTTATTACTCATCGCGTGTTTATGAAATTTGACACCTATTTAAGTCGTTTGTTTTGTACAGTATTTATTATTGAGCCTTGAGCCCGGTTAGCATCTTTGTTGAAAGTTTAGGCCTACGGTACCACCGCTGGTCGATTTTAACAATAGCTGCGATAAGCTGCGCTTCTTTGCTTGTTTTGATTCATTCCCGGCATTGGGTTTCAAGCTGCAGAAGAAAAGAGTATGGATGATACACACGTTTTTGTATCTTTTAGCATGTAATACCCTTGCAAAGTTGACGGGGTTTTAAATTGACTGGAGCTGAAGACATTTTGCGAGCTGCATCATAAACAAATTAAGGATCACAAAGGAAGATGTCCAACGGCGCCGCAGGAAACGGGGGACTGGCCTGGATGGTAAGTTAGTTCAGGATTAGACCAACGTAGAAACTTAGAAGGTTTTTCTGTTTTGTGTTTTTACGTTTAAAAGTTTTACTATAACCTAACGCTGGCTCAGTCTGAGCTGAAAATTGCGTTTAAATGTCCCTGGCAGTCCGAGGGGTTCTCCCACTGTCCCCTGCGTTGCTTCTGTGTCCTTTTAAAGGTCTGACCTGGACCCCACAGGCCGGAACCGAGAAACATTCAATACCGTGGTTTTTTGTTGTTGTTGTTGTTTTTTTTTTTTTTCCGAGCTAACTACAAATGTAACCCCAGTGTAGTAGAGACAGTGAGGATAACATATGAAGCTGAAGTTAGGTTCCGATTCACCACCGGTATGAAAAGCTTTTTCACTGCCTTTTATGATATCTGGGATATTGTTTTTGTTCGCATCAGTTCAAAATCTAAACCATTCTAAACTGATGTCAGATTCTTTCTGACATAGTTTGCCTTTTTTAATACTTTTACTCGTTTCGAAAACACTAAGAAGAGCAGTAGTTTTTGGCATTTAGGCCACTTAAGATGAGGTTCTGTCTGAAAATCATAAACGGGGCCAGACTTTAGAGAGGACTAACATAGGCGGTAGCGTTGGTATTTTTCCCTTTTTTTATATATATATTTTTGCTTTAATGAACGCATGTTTTGCTTTGTACTCTATTTGAAACTCATAGGCCCATACCAGGTAAACTGTATTCATAGTTTGGCATTTCTATGAAAGTAAACAATACTAATAATATACTAATAATAATTATGACTTTATAGTAAATTTTTGGGGAAAAACATTGAGCTACTCCTCAAGGAAAGTAATAAACATACCATCCCTCTATTCATGTATAGAACTACCTATTAATGTATTATAATTTGTATTACCATAGTAGAATAATTTTCTCGTAGTGGATAGGGTACCAAAACTGGCTCCAACCCAGTGGCCTAACAAATACACTCAGCCTATCATCTGTGAAAGCCTTGATATTTTTGGAACCCAAAATATTTTTAAAAACATTTATGGAAATCTTTACTGTAAAGGGAAAAAAAAAAAAAAAGAATTTTAAGGCAGTAAGAGGGTTGTGGGTTTGGGGTCTTTCTGCATGGAGTTTTCATATTCTCCTTGTGCATGCATGGATTCTCTTGGGGTACTCCTGCTTCCTGACTGAGATTAATTGGTGTCTCTAAATTGTTCTTAGGTATGCGATTGTGAGTGTGTGTGTGTGTGTGTGTGTGTGTGTGTGTGGGGTGTGTGTGTGTGTGTGTGCCTGTATCATTGTTTGCCTTACGATGGACTAGAGACCTGTACAGGGTGCCCCCTGCCTTTTGCCCAAGTACTTTAGTGGGGATCAGCGGGTATAGATGATGGATGGGTGGGTGGGGTCCAGGACTACTGTTACCAAGTTACCCACCTTAAATGGGATCTAGCATGACAACTGTAATTTTATGTATTTGTTTGTATTTTTATTAAAAACTTATATCCAAGTCCTGGATTGGTGTACAATTAGGACATAAATCCTAAGATACTTTTTTTTTTCTGAAATTGAAAAACATTTTTTTTTTTTGTAAGTCTAGAGAAATGTTATTTAAATGCTTTAAAACAATCAGAATAATCCCATCCAATATTTGAAGACTCAAAGTTTCTGCGTGTTACAAGCTGAACTCTGTACCAGGTGGTTTTGCCAGTAAAGGCATTGAAATGGAACATTTTCTTCTTTCGAACTCCTGAAGATAATGTTTCCCGAATCACAAACTGTATTAAAATAGTTGTTTAAAAAAAGGAAAGACCTGTTCTGGTCAGTTCAGGTATTTTAGATTTTAATCTCAAATAAATCCAAAAGTAATAAAGATTTCCTAATGGTAGTGAAGCTGCGCTTTACCCCAGTACTGAATTAGATCCTACATTCAGTGTCTTCAGCTGAACAATGAATTGTTGTTGATTTATTACAATTTAATTGTCCTTAGTGGAACACCATATGTGCTGTAATCTTTGCATTTAAGCAGTGTTTGAATTGATGCAATTCAAACACTGCTTTGAATTGATGCAATTCAAAGCAGTGTATGAGGCAATACTTGAAGCCTCATGTAGCAACTCTACATCTGGGAAATCACTCCTAGGTTATTTTATTCTCTTTTTCATACCCAAAAACAGCCTGTTTGTTGTGAAGAAAAATCATATTTTGCAGACCATTTATCACAATCTAGAGAGTGATGCTTGAAAGAAAAAGGAAAAAAAAAAACATCAATCCATTGTCTATACCTGCTTAGCTGTGAAGCGTCGCAGAACGTGGCTAGTGCCTTTCTCCAGCGCTCTTTGGCCGAGAGGTGGGGGACACCATGGACAGGAAGCCAGTCCACCAAACGGTAACACAGATACACACACAGTCACTGCTAAAGGCCATATTCAGTTCAGAAAATTAAATGTTGTCGTAACTCTGATATCATCCAAGTATCTTGAAAGAATGATTGTAGATGATGCTGTGGGCAGGAAAGATCTCCAGTAGCAGTCAGTTTTGCAACCAATCTGAAGAGGCCTTTGACTGAAGACTGTTGTTGACCGCCTCATTACCTTTATGACATGCTAACAGCTCAACATCCAGGAAGCAGAGACAGTATTCCACAGCAGCATGTCCTGGATGACTCCAGCTCTTCTGCTTCTGCTGCTCCTCTTTAAATCTCCTCCTGGCTGTTAACTGGGCAGACAGAAATAACCTCAGATGCTTTTTTTTTTTTTGGATTTTGGGAGCGGGAGGAAGCAGGAGCACCAGGGGAGGACCCTGGTATGTCCAGAGAGAACAGGCAGACTCCATACAGAAGGAGTCTGCATGGAATCTGCCATATAGACTTCTTATCTCCTAGTTATCAAAGTCAATTTCTACCTTTATTCTAGTTTGTTCGTCTGGTTTAGAAATATTTACAGTATTTAAATCCTCTGTGTTCTGATAATGTCTTAAACAGGAGGCTGCTAATGGCAGAGGAGACATTGGAAAAATTGATGGAGGGAAGAAAGAGAAGGCAGGCTCCAAGCTGTCTGTGGAGCGAGTGTACCAGAAGAAGACTCCTCTGGAGCACATCCTCCTGCGTCCTGACACATACGTCGGCTCCCTGGAGCCGGTCACACAGGTGAGCTGCTGATGCTCTGCTTTATCACTGGCTGTCAGAGTGATGCTGTCACCGCCTCTGAACCAGTCAAGGCCCTCAGAAAATTAAGATCAAAACAATAAAAAGGCTAGCAGCAAGCTATTCTTCTTCTGTCCTATTTTTCCCTCAGAGTTACAAATTCCCAAACTAGTCCCCAAACTAGTTCCCAACCCCCCCACACAAACACAATCACACACCATGTGTTTCATTTCAGAATATTTCTGACTTTTCAAGAGGGAAAATTCATGTAATGTCTGTTAAAGCAGTTTTTTTAAAAGCAATCTACTGTATCATGGTGGCATATAAAAAAGGAGCAAACAATGTAAAAGGTTCTGGGATGGTTGGCTATTTAACAAAGTTTCTTAACACGGAGTCTTATGTCTCAGGTTCATTTGTAAGTTTTAGGTAGTAAAACCTGGTTATGAGAAATTGTGTCAATTCACCTTAAACAGTTTCTTTCTGCAGTCGCTGCATGTGAACTCAGTTGACTCTTTGAGTTGGATGTTTTCTGTTTCTTTTTATTCATTTAACCTTTGAACTTTTTCAGCAAATGTGGGTGTTTGATGAAGATGTCGGAATGAACCAGAGGGAAATCACCTACGTTCCTGGACTCTACAAAATCTTTGATGAAATTCTTGGTAAGAGAATCTGAGTTTAGAGTTCCCCTCCCAAACTCAAACAGACTAGCTTTTATCTAGTCTGTCATTTTAATTGCACAGCTCATCAACATGAACAGTGGGTGTAGTGAAGCCTGTTGCAATAAGCAATTAATCACATGGCAAATTAAATTGAGCTTGATAATTTCCATTCTTATGATTAATATTTTTTTGAAGATCAATTTTGTCTACAGACATCACAATCCATTTTATTTAGGATTCTGGTTTTGTGTGGCTTCTATTTTTATTTTATTAATTGTTTTCAATTGGTGCATCTCATTTTGGATATTTAAAATATATTCCAGTCCTAGTGTTAAGTGTTCTGACAGACTAAATCCTTGTGAATTCATCACAGTTTATTGACAACAAATGTTGGACTGCGTTCCAAACATTGTATTGCTATGTTTATTCGACACACACTGGTGCTGTGATGAGGGCATCTTTTCTGTATATTGTCCGATCCATACAGGATTTACTTAAGCAATGTTGTGACAAGATGTTCTGGAAAAGACCTAACAATGTTTGAGCTGGTATCCACTACAAACTTCAGTCTCTGTTTGATTAAAGTGAATTCTTGCACGATTTGAATGCACATGTGAATGCTAAGCAGACCACAGGGCATTCTGGGTAAATACAACCAAAACAAATGTGAGTCTAGCGCTAACAGGTATAATGGCTTGTGGTTTTTTTATCAAACACAAAAGAGAAATCCTCCAACCGTTAAAATCTTACACCACTCCATTTTTGTTTACATGTCGTGAAGAAGGAAGTTTCGCTCAGTGTCATCTTCAAAGGTTTTCATGTCATTTCCTTCAGTGATTCTTGGTGCAGCGCCACCACAGGCGAGTGGGGAAACAGGTTTTTCAAGAGGTTTGCTTGGTTTGACACAGAGCAGAGAGAAAGAGAACCACGCTACACTCTAAATGTTGTTTTCTTCCTCTGACAGTCAATGCAGCAGACAACAAACAAAGGGACAAGAACATGTCTACCATCAAGGTCAACATTGACCCGTGAGTTTCTCCATTACTTTATTAACAGGCGGCTTTGTCTCAGTAAGGGGGCAGATCTGTTTGTTGAAGAAAAACTGCTGTGCCATCTGTCATCAGCTATGCTCTCTGGTCAGTACCTGTAATAACTGTTGCTGTTGCTGCTGCTGTGCCAGGTGTGTCCTCATCTGACTCTTGAGCTGCCTGATGAATAATCTCATTAAACCTGCCTCATCCTGGTCTCTGTAGCTGATGTGCTTACACAGAAATGATGATAATGATGCTAATGCTTCTTTTCTACTTTTCCAAGCCTGCATGGTGGATGTGAACACTTGGATCATATTTAAATTGTCTTTAATCTGGAAAAAAAGACCTTTTAATTTTATAGTAGTAATGTCTCCCTTTACCCAGAGACATTATGAAACCAAATTATGAAAAGATAAGAGCACTAACTACTCATCTTTCCATATTTGCCCTGCAGCCACAAGCTGACTGTAGGGATGGATGCTGAATGTTCTGGTTTTATATCTCTGTGTGCTGCGTCTTTAGCTTCTATTATAAAACAAAAGACAGGAAGATGATCTGAAGGTGCAGCAGATGCATTTGTTTAAGAATGCTCTTCTTGTTAAAATTAAAGTACTTTAAAAATGTATTAAGGGAAATAAGGAGTTATCTTGTGAACTATAAATTTGTTAGATCCTACCCTGGTCACAATTTCCCACTCCAGTCTGTTCTTTGTTCTGCATGTAAGGATTTGACTGCCGTAACTTTTTAAATGTTTTCACAACTTGCTGAATGAATCTCAGAGCACTTTGTTTATGGTAGCAGTTCCAGGTTGTTATTACTATTATTAAAAGTGAAGCCGTGCAGTGGATGATTGAGTGATTTTTCTCCCATCTTCCCCAGTGAGTCCAACACCATCAGCATCTGGAACAACGGTAAAGGCATTCCTGTGGTGGAGCATAAGGATGAGAAGATGTATGTTCCAGCTCTCATTTTTGGCCACCTGCTCACCTCCAGCAACTATGATGATGATGAGAAGAAGGTCACAGGTAAAACATCAGTCAGTACAGGGATGGTCCAGTCAAAGCAATTCTTTCATTAGTCAGTTCATCCAAATCCACCAAGGTTCTCAACTTTGTATAAATACTAAATATAAGGCTGCAACTCACAACAGCGATTTAATCTATTAATTATTCTGATGATGAATTAATTAATGGCACACTCTAGAGATTTTTCATTTTAGCATTTTTTTTATTCAAAATTATAAATACACATCTTTGTTCCATTTTGTTTTTCTTGCCTTACTGCATGCGTTACTAAGCTCAGGTGAGACATGAAAGTTTAACTGGATCCATACTGACTGTTGGTCTGTGTCCAGGTGGAAGGAACGGCTATGGTGCTAAACTTTGCAACATCTTCAGTACCAAGTTCACAGTGGAAACTGCCTGCAAAGAGTACAGACACAGCTTCAAACAGGTGAGCTGGAGGGGAGAGAGCTCTGGTAGTGTTAACATCTAGAGGAGTGATGCCTTCACAGGCACACACTCACGCACACACACTCACAAAAACCCATTAATGTCTTCAGCTGCTGTGACCGGAGCAACACCAGCAGGCTTTCAAACCTCAGTGAAAATACTGAGTCATTTACAGGGTCTTGTCGGTTGTTTGCCTATGTGGTCCTTGAATACTTTTATAATAGTTTGAATACTTTCTAGTTTTTCTGCTGTCATTTTAAGACAGTTTAGCATCTTACAGGGATAAAGCAAACATTGTCTTTATCTAACTTTAGCCCATTTTGAAGCAATATCTTCCCTGGTGGTTTTTGATTTGTGAGTGAAGAAAATTTTGTTTTTGTAGGCGTGTGAAATGATGTCAGATTTAAGGTAAGACTGTTCTTGTCACAATTTGGTGGCAGCACAGCTGTGGGTGTCACAGGGTGTTTTCTTAACTATTTATGAAACATGGACAAACTGCACATTATAAGTCCAGGGTGTGTAACAGTTGTGCACATTGATGTGTATGCAGGTTTAACATGCAGTGTGTCAAAGTTATTTTCAGAAACAACAGGTGTGTTACAGTGTGTGTGACCCCTCTTCAGACATGGCAGAACAATATGACGAAGACATCTGACCCCAAGATCAAATTCTTCGACGGAGAAGACTTTACCTGTGTGACGTTCCAGCCAGATCTAGCCAAGTTCAAGATGGACAAGCTGGACAAAGATATCGTAGCCCTTCTCACCCGCAGAGCGTATGATGTAGCCGGCTCCTGCAGAGGAGTTAAAGTCTCACTGAATGGCAAGAAGCTACCTGTAAGTCTCTCTAAATGTAGATTCCTCTCTAGATCTCTCTTTCACCACGTTTATCCATCCAATGATATCCATCCAATGATTTAATGTTGTCGTTTTTTTCCTGCTTCTCTGACTACATGTATTCACAATCCAAGTAGTCTTTTCTTTCCATTTGATGGAAAGGAGAGCAGCAGTTTGATGATGTGCACTTTATCTGTCCTCTCGTTCGTTAAAGGTGAATGGTTTCCGCAGCTATGTTGATATGTACGTAAAAGACAAACTGGATGAGACGGGCGTTCCCCTGAAGGTGATCAATGAAACTGTGAATGAACGCTGGGAGGTTTGCCTCACCATGAGCGAGAAGGGCTTCCAGCAGATCAGCTTTGTGAACAGTATCGCCACAACAAAGGTATGGACATGTCGGACGGAAAAGTGGAAAAGTTAAGAAAAGATGAATTAACGCTGAGATTGTGTTTCAGGGTGGCAGACACATCGACTATGTAGTGGAGCAGATTGTGGCGAAGCTTATTGAAGTGGTGAAGAAGAAGAACAAGGCTGGAGTATCAGTCAAGCCTTTCCAGGTGGCTCCACAGAGTACTTTAGAGATTTAAGATCTTTAAAATTGTCTTCCCAATTATTTTAAAGGCATATCATTGGGAAGATTTGCCTTTAAAACAGTTTAAACTCTGTTTTTATTTGGCTATCAGGTGAAGAACCACATCTGGGTTTTTGTGAATGCACTGATTGAGAATCCAACGTTCGACTCTCAGACCAAAGAGAACATGACTCTGCAGACCAAGAACTTTGGCTCCAAGTGTCTTCTGTCTGACAAGTTCATACGAGCTGTAAGGATCGTTTGACTTAGTTTCAGCTCCCCATGCTTCTGACTCATGGTTTAGAGCTTGAAACGCCTTGCCTTTGTCATCCACAGGCCACCAACTGTGGGATCGTGGAGAGCATACTGAACTGGGTGAAGTTCAAAGCTCAGATACAGCTGAACAAGAAGTGTTCATCTGTGAAGTACAGCAAGATCAAAGGCATCCCCAAACTGGATGACGCCAACGATGCAGGTGTGGTTTCTGGAACGATTCGCTGTCGTCTTTATCCGATCCAGCTGCACGGCTTCAAGTCCCACATCTTTCCTCTGTATTAACTCATGTCGGTGTGTGTTGTTTGTAGGTGGCAAACACTCCTCTGAATGCACTCTGATCCTCACTGAGGGAGACTCGGCCAAGTCCCTGGCCGTGTCCGGTCTGGGAGTTATCGGTCGGGACCGCTATGGAGTGTTCCCACTGAGAGGCAAGATCCTGAACGTTCGAGAAGCGACTCACAAACAGGTGGGGGGCCCAGTGGGGACGCATGCAGAATAAAACCCAGAGTGAATCATGTTCAGTGGCCAATAAGCCGGGAAAGGCCTGGTGAATTGTTTAGTAAAAATGGTCAAAATCATTGGGAAAGTGTCACCTTTAAAAAACATCCTATAAAGGAAAATACAATAGAAGTTTAAGGGTAAATAAAACAGCCAATACGAAAGTAATATCATATGTTTTCACAGAAGGCGTCCAGCTGACCTGGAACAAAAAAGAGCCACCAGACACAGAATGACGCCTAGGTTCACTGTGTGATACACAGCACATTGGATCATAATTGATACTTTGAGAATAACATCAAAGTCTGACCAAGGTTGTCCAAGAGCTGTTAGCATTAAAACAGTTGGGATTCCTCCTGGTGTTGGCCTGAGCTGCTTTTCTTTATTTAGGTAGCATAAATCAGGTATTTTAGGAAACTGAGGTAAATAAGTCAGAGATTTTTACTGTACTTTTCTGACTTGCTATGTGATTCCTTATAACCTTTTTTTTTAGCTGTTCCAGCCTATCTTGTGCTTCATAAACACCAATACTCAAACTAGCATCCCATCAGTACATTCCTCAGTGACCAGTTCTAGTATTTACATTGTTTCTGGAAATGTAGTAAGTAGTTAAGGTAATGATTTCTAACATTGTCTGATGGTCCAGAATAGTCTGCTTGTCCCCCTGGTAGTAGGGGACGATATCGTTTATCATTTAATGTGAACAGCACTTATCATATGAGTGTTAATTTGTTTGTTTCAACAAATTTTGATTAATGTAAAAAAATAAAAAATATAGGTATCAGAAATATTATTTTTGCTATTTCTAGACTGTTCCACAAGAGCGTCAATAAACATCAGTAAAATTGAAACTAAGATTAAGTGTAGCTTCTGTAAAGAGGCGTAGTGCAGCTTAGTGACATAAATCACATTTGTTTGAGTGGTGTCCTGAAGAAGCCTGTCTCAAATGAAAAGGTTTCTCAATATTTTTGTGTTTGTGGCACTATGAATGATGTCATGCAGTTACCTAAAAATGAAGTAATAAATAGCTCTTCAAAATAGAACAACAAAGAAACCATCTTGAACCTTAAGTGTAAAAAAAATTTGAATAGATAAAAATGCTGTAGTATTTGGAATTAAATTTTTTTTTGTTTACCAGATAATGGAAAACGCAGAGATAAACAACATCATCAAAATCGTTGGGTTGCAGTACAAGAAGAGCTACGATGACCCAGAATCTCTGAGGACGCTGCGCTACGGCAGGATCATGATCATGACTGACCAGGTGACTTTCCTCTGGACCTTACTGCTGCTTAACACCAGCTCTGCAAGTCATAACAACATGTTGTCTTCTGATAGGACCAAGATGGCTCTCACATCAAGGGTCTACTCATTAACTTCTTCCACCACAACTGGCCCTCCTTGCTGAAGCACACATTCCTGGAGCAGTTCATCACTCCTTTAGTGAAAGTATGATGCTTATGGATGTTATGGTGATCTTCAAAGCATGTTAGCAGGTCATGCAGGTGAATGAAGGCTTTCTGCTCTGCAGGCGACCAAAAATAAACAGGAGCTGGCCTTCTACAGCCTCCCAGAGTTTGAAGAGTGGAAGAAACAAACAGAGAATTTTAAAACCTGGCATATAAAGTACTACAAAGGTTTGTTACCTTTAACTCAGTACCCAAGCAAACAATTTAGTTTGATTGTGTTTTAATTTCATAATCCAACCCATGTTTCAGGTTTGGGAACAAGTACAAGCAAAGAGGCAAAGGAATACTTTGCAGACATGGAGAGGCATCGAATCACCTTCAGATACAACGGTGCTGAGGACGACGCTGCCATCACCCTGGTAACTTTGACTGACTACTGTACTGCTGCTGCTGTGCAAAGAATAACCAGGCTGGTAAAAACTAGGGAGGCACTGACCCACTTTTCACTTCTAATACTGATACAGATATCTGAGGTCTAGAATTGGCCGATACAGAAAACCAGCTGAATTGACTTAAAACTCTACTCCTAATTCCATTGACTGAACAAATTAAAGTTGCTCTTTTTACATGTTTGACAAGCTTGCAAAGCTACTGCTGGATTTAAGTGTTCTGTACTGCAGTTATCAAATCAATATGTAAATCTGAATTGACTTAAAATATTTCCTTTTTTAAATAGACATAAACATACTGACTTACAAATGTATTTAATGACTCTGATTTAAGTGTACAGCACACTTAAATCCACCAATAACTTCACAAGCTTGGTCAAACATGTAAAAACAGCAACTTTAGTTTGTTCAGTCGGTGTAATTGGTAGTATAACAGCCAATGGAAAATTAATAACAAAGAAACAGAAACTGACTAAATTAATAGGTTGACTACTTTGGTCAAACATGTAAAAATAAACTGCAACAAACCTTCTTTCAAATGGTTCAGAAAATACAATTAGGAATTCTAAATGTAATATAAAATAAATAATAAAGCATGACATCACCCAGAGCATAAAGCGTAGAATTAGACTGAAGAGATCCGCCCTCATTTACCAGGCATATTGTCACTGACACCTAATCTAGAATGTTTTTTACTATCTGGATCGTTCCAGATGTTGATATCAGATGGGTGCATCTCGAGTTAAAAATCCAACAGGTGTTGTTGGTGAGAGCTAGCTAAACCTATGGGTGACTGTGTGTCTAGGCCTTCAGTAAGAAGAAGACAGACGACAGGAAGGAGTGGCTGACCAACTTCATGGAGGACAGACGGCAGAGGAGGATGCACGGCCTGCCGGAGGTTGGCATCGTCATTCAGCTGCTCTATGAGCTACACACACTCAGACACAGTATTAAAAACAAACCAGCCGTAACAATAATTCTCTTTTTCAGCAATATCTTTATGGAACTCAGGCCAAACATCTGTCGTACAATGACTTCATCAATAAGGAGCTGATTCTGTTCTCCAACTCAGACAATGAGCGGTCCATCCCATCCCTGGTCGACGGTTCGTCAGCGCTCTGCCTCTGAGCTTTAACACGATGTTAGGATCATGTGTGATGATCTGGACGTGTGTGTTGTTTTAGGCTTGAAACCGGGTCAGAGGAAAGTTCTGTTCACTTGCTTGAAGAGGAATGACAAGAGAGAAGTGAAGGTGGCCCAGCTGGCTGGTTCTGTGGCTGAGATGTCTGCCTACCATCATGGAGAGGTAGAGGCAACTCATAGAATAAGCAAGGTTATGTTGTGAAGCATGACCCTGCTTCACATCAAACTTCAGGGTATTTTATTGGGATTTTAAGACATAATTATGAAGTAGAAAGATGGTGAGCAGAGTGGGAGAACTGTCTTCCATGTTTCTGATGCTGCATACTTCTACCTTACATCTTCTTTAACATTTTTCGACCTTAACGACAAGAGTTTTGGAGTTCACAACTCTTTCCTTAGCTGTGCATTACTGCAGCTCTTGACCCTTCCTATTCATGGAAACATGAGCATGAGTCAGGAGCCATGACTAGCCTGTAGTCTGTAGTTGTGCTCAGTAAGTGAGCTTCTACTTCCTGTCTGCCTTGCAGCAAGCTCTCATGATGACCATCGTGAACTTAGCCCAGAACTTTGTGGGCAGCAACAACGTGAACATCCTGCAGCCTCTGGGTCAGTTTGGTACTCGCATCAATGGAGGCAAAGACGCTGCCAGCCCCCGTTACATCTTCACCATGCTCAGGTAAGGCAGACACCGTAGAATAATGGATTCATTACAGTAATTTTGATCTTTTTTATGTCCTGTTTGTTTATACAGGACATACATATATAACATACCATAAATATTCCATTATAGCAGAATGACTAACTGGAATGCAGGATTTATAGGTTACAATGCTTTAGAAATTACATCGGTAATATGGTCTGTCTGTACTAGATCAGAGAGGGTTGGATGTGTTGGTTTCACAAGTAGAAATCAGTAGATGCAGTATTACATCCATGCAATATTAATATAATATTTCACAATAATATTGCCATTTCATGATTTCTTAATATGGAGCAGTCCTAATGTGTGTATCTTTGTTTAGTCACAGCCTTCATACTGATTGAGTCACTGAAGCTGGCTGGATTCATTACATTAGCAATACTTTAGTCCAGGGGTCCCCAAACTTGGTCCTCGAGGGCCGGCATCCTGCATGTTTTAGTTCTCTCCCTGGTTTAACACACCTGGATCAAATGATTGCTCATTAAGAGACCTATGAAGAACACTGACATGCTGAAAAAGTTGTTGGTAATAACAGGGAGAGAACTAAAACGTGCAGGATGCCGGCCCTCGAGGACCGAGTTTGGGGACCCCTGCTTTAGTCACTCGGTATTTTATTGAAATATATTATTAAATGAGTTTTGAGTTTTCTCCACATCCAGGAAGAGACTAGACATGTTCCTGCTCTTCCTAATTGTTTTTTCTCCCTCCAGCCCCCTGGCCAAGCTGTTGTTCCCAGCGGTGGATTTCAATCTGCTCAAGTTCCTGTACGATGACAACCAGAAGGTGGAGCCAGAGTGGTACATTCCCATCATCCCCCTGGTGCTGGTGAATGGAGCCGAGGGCATCGGGACAGGCTGGGCCTGCAAGATCCCAAACTACAACCCCAGGGAGATCGTTAACAACATCAACAGAATGCTCAACCACCAGGACCCCTTACCCATGGTAAAACTAAACAACACAACAGACAGAAAGAAACTACTTTTATTGTTTGTTTGTTTTTTTAAGAGAAACCAGTGGACTTTGTCCAATGAAACTTCAAATGTGACTCCTATCATTCAAAGCAGTTCAGGTCAGACAGATGAACTATATTAAGCATTTAATGACATCACAAGCTAATAACCAACACTCTAGAAGATATCTTAGGATCTCCAGGATCTCCAAGTCCAGTAGTCTTGGAATGTTCTTACTTTAAATGTCAGTAGTAATGTGGAAATTGTTAATATGGTTCTTGAAAGTACCAATTATTATTTGTGTATTTTATTTTTTGTTGCATATTTTCCTCAAGATATTTGTATTTTTTCTGAAACAAATGTAAGTAAAATGCTTTGGAAAAAAAAACCTGGTAACTACAGTGTATCCTAGGTAACAGGCACCATATGGTCAGTTATTTTTTTCTTGATGGTTCTGTCAGGAAACATGGCTACTAGGGTTGCACTAATCGATTGGCTTTCATTTTAAAAAATTTGTGTGATCAGTGATCGACAGATTCTTAGACGTGAAGCCGATCTTATCTACACTGCAGAGGTCTGTAAATCCACTCTGCTGTGATAGAGGGCTGACTGACTGACCCCCCACCAGGTTACGGTTAACAGTAATCCACTGTTGTCAACTTACTGGCACTTCACACCCCTCTGACACTGTCAGTTATGAAAAAGATGGTTTTGGCCAAAATCAATATCAGCGAGTGAGACTTTTTGAAAATCAGTGCTCAGCCAGAAAACTCTGTTTGGTGCAGCTCTAGAAAAAAGACCATTTCTTCATCAGCTGTTCCCAGACTAATACTTGTATGTGTGCTTGTTGTGCTGTGAACCCAGCTTCCCAGTTACAAAAACTTCAAAGGGCTGATCCATGAACTGGGCCACAACCAGTACCTGGTCAGTGGAGAAGTGTCTGTCATCGACAAAAACACCGTCGAGATCACAGAGCTTCCCGTCCGGACCTGGACTCAGGTATAGCCTGGCTTCCTTCAGCTCATGTTCCTGAATCAGCAAGTGTTTTTGTCCCTGTGTGTCATTTGATGGGTGGGTAGCAGAGTGGCTAGCCTTGCGTGGTGGGTGGTGTGTGATTGACGTGTTCCTGTCAGTGACTGTGACCTGTTTGTGATGCGTTCAGGCCTATAAGGAGTCTGTGCTGGAGCCCATGCTGCAGGGGACTGACAAGACTCCAGCTCTCATCTCTGACTACAAGGAGTATCACACAGACTCCACAGTGAAGTTTGTAGTGCGCATGTCTGAGGAGAAGCTGGCCCAGGCCGAGGCCGTCGGCCTCCACAAGGTCTTCAAGCTGCAGTCCAGCCTCACCTGTAACTCCATGGTAACCACAGCATCCCTGCCTTTCACAGACAGTTTCCTGCTTTATGATCCAGATGTCAAACAATGCCCACGATGATGTTGGTACTTCCAGGTGCTGTTTGACCACATGGGCTGTCTAAAGAGGTATGATTCAGTCCAAGACATCCTCAAGGAGTTCTTTGAGCTCCGTCTGCACTACTACAAACTGAGGAAGGACTGGTTACTAGGCAGCCTGGGGGCCGAGGCTTCCAAACTCTCCAACCAGGCTCGCTTTGTGCTGGAGAAAATCGAAGGGAAAATCTCCATTGGTGAGCTATGGACTGTTGACTCAGTTAGAGCTCAGCTTTCTGATGGGAGCTGATTCCATTTCTTTTCTTTTCTCAACAGAAAATAAATCCAAGCGTGAACTCATCCGAATGCTGGTGCAGAAAGGTTACGAGTCAGATCCTGTTGCTGCTTGGTCCAAAGCTCAAGAGAAGGTACAGCAGAGCTCTAGAGTGTCTCATTCCTCTATAGAGGTAGTAAACCAGATGTTAGGGGAGATTGAGGCTCTAGGTGATGGAATGCTGGACTTCTCTGATAGGCTCAGGAAGAAGACGCTCCTGATGGGAATGAGAGCGACAGCTCGGTGGATTCCAGCTCCACTTCAGGTCCCAACTTCAACTACATTCTCAACATGCCTCTGTGGTGCCTGACTAAGGAGAAGGTGGACGAGCTGCTCAAGCAGAGGGACCACAAGGTACTACTTCTCTTCTTCCTCCTCCTCCTCCTCCTCGTATTTCTCTGTCAGCTCATTTATGTTCCTTCATCGTATTAGTTATGACTTTATGGTTGTAATAGTTCTGCAGTTTTTTTCTTAGTTTCAGACTTATTTAGTTTTGACATCATTTTCAATTCAGTTTTCTTTTCATTAGCTCTTAACCATTTGTTTGCTAGTATAGTTCATATTTTACTTGTTTCGGTTATAGCTTTTTGCAATATCAGTTACATACCAGGGGAAAGACTGAAACAAAAATAAAGAAATCACAAACCATCACAGCTTTTAAGACATGTTAATTTAGGGCAAATTAACAACATGTTAGTAACAAAAAAAACATCCAGCAGAGGATCTTTCAAAACTTCAGAAAATAAGGACTTTAAGATTGATGGGATTTTCCCCTTTAATAAAGTCCCTCATATTTGATCTCGCTTTTATCTAAACATTTATATTCACACTAACCCCAAATTGGACTCTGACGCTTTCTCCCAACATCTGCTGACATGGTACTAGGTGTGGATGGTCCAACAGCAACATGGTTTACCTTATTTATATACTGCCATCTGCTGGCACAATATGGGACAGCAAGAAAAAAAAAAAACAACTACCAGAAACTGGACTTGTTTCTGGTAGTAACAAATGTTTTTCTTTTAGTTCTAGTTTTTGTTAGTTGTTAGTCATTAACTATAATGGCCTTCTGTTAGATCTATTTGGTTTCAAAGAGAAATCTTCATCTCTGTCTGCTTAGCCAATCAGAGTTTGGGTGTGTTTTTTGTGTTTGTGCAGAGAAGTGAACTGAATGATCTGCAGAGGAAAAACTCTGAGGATCTATGGAAGGAGGACTTGGCTGTTTTCATCGAAGAGCTCGATGTAAGTTTTATCTTCTGACCTTTTTTTCTAATTCTTTAACTCAAACATTTAAATCTGTGCCTTTGTTGATTTTCATTGTGTATCAGTAATCTGTTTTTAAGCTCCATTATTGCTGGTGTTTCTTTAGCTGATTTAGCTTCTGACCAGCAGGGGGAGCACTGACTCAATATGTTTCACATGCCTGTTAGAAGCTAAATAACACTGGTTTAGAGCCACAAGTATTACATAACCTTTTGTGAAAAGACGACTTAAATATTTGTAATAAATATCTATGATAGGAAATTTGTGATAATTTTTAAAGAACTGCCATTTTATTTCTACTTTTAAAACCTTGTGGCATTTTTAAAATGCCACAGGGTAAGAACGGTAACTTGTCTCTTGTGTTAATAAAGTTTTTATTTTCTGTTTTTCCCTGGGCAGAATGTTGAGAGCCAGGAGAGAGAGGAGCAGAACGCAGGGAAGGCCATCAAGCTGGTGAAGGGCAAAGTGGGGAAGCCCAAAGTGAAGAAGATGAACTTGGAGGAGACGCTGCCCTCCCCGTTTGGCCGCAGGGTGGACCCGCCTACTCAGCCTGTCAGATCTGATGCTGCCAAGAAGCTGACCAAGAAGAAGAAGGTAACGACACTGGTGTTGTCTGTTGACATGCAGATGTAAAAACATCTGCTGTCCAGGACGGTCACAGGCTGTTTTGGTGTCAGGGCGACTCAGATGCGGCTGTGAAGTTGGAGTTTGATGATGACATCGACGGAGGAACTGGAGAGAACGCTGTAGCCAAACCCAAAGCTCCACGAGTCAAGAAGGAGAAGAAGGAGCCAGGTCAGTACCAGAGCGCCACATGGTGGGGAACTCCCCTTCTGAAGGAAGAGCTCTGACTCTCCTTCCTGTTTCCTGTTGCTCAGGAGCTCCTAGAGTGAGGAAGCCTCCAACTCCCAAAGGAGCTTCAGCTAAGAAGGTGAAGAAGAGAAACCCCTGGTCTGATGATGAGTCCAAGTCAGAAAGCGACCTGGAGGACAATGAACCAGTCATTCCCAGAGAGACCAAGTCTCAGAGGGCCACAGGTAAACAGCAGCAGGCTGCAGGAACAGGCTAACCGCGCCACAGAGAGCTGCACCTGAACATAGCACCTGGTCTAATTCACTGTTTCCCTTCCATTTCAAAATGAAGAACTATTGCATAAAATCTCAATAAAACAACAGTATCAGTAGAAGGTTTAGCTTAAAGTAGCATGAATTGGAATTACAAAAATACATTCATTCAATAGAAACACAGCAATTTTGAAAACAGTTCATGAATAAGCCTGAATAAGACGTTGATGTTTCTTTCCTATTAATATCTCTCGTTAGTCTTTGCATCCGTTGCAGCCATAATTTTCATGATTTACTGTGTAAACAGATTCATTTGCTTTATTTCATTTCTTTTTAATTGAAACACCGCAATTGTAAACTCATGTTTTTGATATTAGCAGAATATTGAAAATGTTTTCAGAACTGCAATATACTTTATTGTTCCCTAACAGGAAATTTGTTATTTGTTTAAAAGCTACTCACATCCATAATTTATATTGGCAAATATAAATGTAACAGTTAGTAATATGAAAGTGATAATACAAGTGTGAAATTACAAGTAATTTAAATATGATCTAAATATAAAATAAATTAAATGATAATAATAATAAATTTTATTTATGAAGCACTTTTTTTTATGAAGAATTCAGTTTATTACTGAACAACTAAAATGCTGTTCAGTAATAAAGATTAAAAATAACAAGAACAGCAATTGCAGGCAATCAGAAAAATTAGACAATAAAAGCAATTTCATAAAGCTGGGTCTTGAGTAGGAATAAATAAATTTAGAATAAATATGTACATGGAAAAATGAATTTGTAAACTTAAGCATAAATTTTAGACAGTCAGAGTTGGCCGTTGTAAAGTCTGATGGCTCCAGGCTCCTGTGGCTCTCATGTTACTGTGGTGCATTATGGTATATTGAGTCTCTGGCTGAAAGGTTTCCTCAAACCGGCAGCACATCATGCATCTTTTGTTTTCCCCCAATTTCTAACAGATCGTCCAGTTCATGTGACAGCTGGACGGTCACATGGTGTGTGTCCTCAGTGTGTTTTAGCTCCAAAGCTGCCTCCGCCTGTGTATTCTGTCATAGTAACACATGAGAGGTGCTGTGTTGCACCTCCAGTCAACATCGGCCAACTTTGTTATCATGACTGGTAGCGTTTGATCTTAATTCCCAGTGAGCACTTTGCTTTCAAACTGCCACCAGTCAAAAAAGAACCCATTAGTTTTTGTTGGCTTCAGCTGTCTGATGCAACCCAAATGCAACTGAAATAAAAAGAGCACAACCACTGGAATCCATGGCAACTGTAATATGCTTTGACATGGACTCTGCGTTCATCCTCCAGCTTCCAAGCCAAAATACACATTTGACTTCTCCGAGGAGGAGGCGGACGAGGAGGAGAACGGAGACGACGACGTGGCCTCGTCCCCGGTGAGGTCAGTCAGAGACGACTTCGGCTTCTCAGACACCAAGGACCGCGACAGCGACCAAAACGAAGACGAGGAGGAGGAGGAGAACAACGAAGACTCCTTCTCTTCACCCATAAAGAAGCCCATGTATGATTTAGAAGTCAGCTGCTGACGGATGACTCTTTTCTGTCCTGGTAAGTCCTGCCAGCTAACTGTTTCTCCTCCTGTGAAGGCCTGCACCTGCAGCCAAGAAGAAGGAGAAACCCAGCATCTTCTCCTCCAAGTCAGCCTTTTCTGATAAGAGCAATGACAGTGGTGAGTTCCAGCCAATGAGCAGCCTATCAGTCAATTGCGTAAATTAAAATCATAAAAACAAGGAGGATGAGGTGGCTTTTCAGCCGTATCGAAACAGAACTGCAGTGGAAACACTTTATTCACTTCACACAAGTCACATGATCAAGAGCTGGATGTTACTACTGTTGGAAACAACAAAAATGATGACAGGAAGTAGTATTAGGATGATGGTTTGTTTTTGTTTTTTCGTACAGTGTGCAGTTTGCTCCACCATAGCTCTCACAGCATCAAAGTTCATAAAACGTTGTGTGTCATTCCTACCTGCTGAATCCGTAATTTTTCTATAAAATCATCAACTACAATTTTCCCAAAATGCAGCATACATAGCCGCTCCCATATAGGCGGGGCTTACTGCTCCAACGCCTGAATACCGACGTCTCCTCTGATTGGCTGATAGAAGATGAGCGCTAGCACCATGGCTGAATTATGAATATATCTCATATACCTGTTTACATCTGTCAGTACCGTGGTTTTTAATGACCCGTTACATTAAAAACCACGTCATTCACGTTGGATTTTAATTTAATTCCTTATTTAATGTAAACACAACAAATGCAAACTATATTCACAGAATATAGACAAAACTTTGTGCACATTTGAGGTGGAACCGCAGCTACTGCTGCGTGTTTGCTGATGTGTTGGACCCTGTTTGTTGTGCAGACGGCTCCAGGTCGGACAGCGACAATGACACCGGCCCAAAGTTCTCCACCTACTCCAGCAGCTCAGCGTTTGACAAAGCTTCGCCAGCAAAGAAAGGTACCATCTCAGAAGCATCCAGCAGAGGGCGCTGTAGCATTGTGTGATGTTTTATTTTTGTGTTCAGCTGCAGCTAAGAAGCCCTCTGATGCTCCCAAAGCTAAAAAACCAGCAGCACCTAAAGCAAAGAAACCAGATAAATCCATTTGGGACTCTGACTCTGATACCGGAGACACCAGCACCAAGAAGCCAGCACCAGTTCTCAAAGGTACTGGGTTTTTACATTAATATGGTCTGAAAACGTCACATTGTTGACCTTGCGGTCTGGTCACCATCTGGTGCGATTGCAGGTAAAGTTCGGGGGAAGAAGAGGAAGGGCTCTGGGTCTGAAGACGAGTACAGTCCGATGAAAAAAGCTCCAAAACCTGTGGGAAAAGTGAGTTTATGGCATCACATGGCTACACTGTAGAAAAACACTCACTGTCTGGTTGATTTCTTTAGATGTTGCTTCAGTATTTCTGCGTCATGTTCTTTCTTCATGATGCGTCTGGTTTGTTCCTCCTGCAGCAGAACAGAAAAGCTCTCTGGTCTGTTCCTCTATGTGTAACCATGGTAATCATTAGGGTGTAACCACATCTACAACTCCAGTAAACTGATGCCTTTCTGTGCTTACTTAGTGTCTGTCACTTCACTGCTATTTATGTTTCCTACTGGAAATCCAAAACAAACTGGGACCCCAGTTTCTGCCCACAGACAGCAGAAACATTGTGATGTTTTCACATCGCCATATCTGGGTCCACTCCTTGTAATTATGGAGCGTTTTGGAAGTGGTGCCCTAAAATAAATCTAGATATTCTGAATTAACCTATCAGAGGCATCCAAAGCCATGACATCATCGTCTGGGCTCTATCAAAAGTCATAAGTTTTAGTGCATATAAACTTATGACTTTGAAGAATCTAAAAACGTCTGTTTAAAAATTCTCTCTCATCAGCTGACCGTCCGATTCAGTGTTGGCCAGTAAAATATTGATGATATGTAAATATCTGCTTTAAACTGTAAAAACACAAACAAGATGATCTCCACAGCAACTGAACAGCTTCTTTATTAGTTTATAGCAGTGTACAGTCAAAATGTGATAAACAAAAGGAAATACTAGATTCTAATAGAACACATCAGATCCCGGTCCTGATGAGAAAAAATAACAAAAAAATCCTGCATAATTCAGGTTTAAAACACAGTTTGGACACGGCCAATAATGCACAGCTTTACATCACAGACATAATAACCAACAGATGGACATATCTTTAAGATACTGAATTGTCTTCAGTTTGGCACTTCTTTAAAAATGCAAGAGAAGGTTTCCAAATCTGTTTAAATGCAACAGATTGTTTCTTTATTGCATTTGTAAGTTATTTCTGCTTCTAAAGGACAAAGGACAAGGCAACCTTCTCTGAAGAGCTCATTGTTCTGCAGTTAGTTTTCTTTTAAGTCCCAATGTTTTCCCCATGCAGAAGCCCCAGAAACCTCCGTCCGACGAAGAGGATGAAGACGACGACGACAACAGCCTGAGCACTGCGAGGGGCCCGTCCCGCGAGCGCCCGGGCCGGGCCAGAAAGGAGGTCAAGTACTACCACGACTCTGAAAACGAGGAAGACGACGACGACGACATGTTTGGTTAAAGTCCATCCCGATCCACCCTGCTTGTTTGGAAGGTTCCTCCTCCTGTGTTCCCTCAGACTTTTGTACATTTCCTGTTTTATTTTTTCATTAATGGTGGCGTTAAATGATTTTTAATGTGTAGGTGTTTTACACTTTTTATTAATATACATATATAGGTTTGTTTTTTTACGCTCATTGAAATGTTCCGTATTCGTCTGAAGCAGCTTTTAGGGGCTTAGAGCGCTGTTCTTTAGCACATTTTAACTGTTAAGATACTATGTAACTTTTTGAACATGAAGTTGAAAGTAAAGAATGAAATGTTCACAGTTCTGGTCCGTCTCTTCTCTAAGTTTTGACTCTGGTAAACAACACTGACAATCAGCTGGTAAACAGGAAGTGGACAGGACTAAGATAGCAGGGTTGTCGCCTTTTGGTGGTCATAATGTTTACACTAATTTTCTTCTTGTTGGTTGATGTATTTTCCAACTAACCTAAGTGTGTTGATGTTCAATGGCAGTTTCAACAGTTAACATCAGTACATTAAGATCATGATGTTGACTTAAAGACATGGCAGGTAAGATACTGCCAGCTGCATTTTCTTCCTTCCAATCAGTTTTCTCTTAGTCCCATCTGATGTACGTAAAGCACTAGAAATGAAAATAGTGCAGACCAACGTACGACACCTTAACTAAAGAGAAATTATCCTTTTTTTTACTTACTTTTTTTATATATATCTGAAAAGTGTGGCATGCATTTGTATTCAGTAGAGGTAGACGGATCAATCCGAAAATATTGGTGATATACAAAACGATCCCTCTTAAATATTGATTTTCTTTCTTCTTTTTTTTCTTATCATAGTTTCTCAATTATGATAAAGAACAAAAATATTTTTTGATTTGCTCACAGATTATTTTTTCACTTTATTTACTTAGGAAATAAATACACTTTTTTTTCTGTTTAATATATATATATATATATATACATATATATATTTATATTATTATTATAGGACATAAAATTCAGTCCTTGGTTTTTACAAAAACATCTAAAAGGAAAATCCAAAAAAACGTCAGACGTTTGACATATCAAACCTAAATAATATTGGTACTGGTATCTGAATGCAGAAGATCTGTTTTCAAGTTTTGCCGCAAATTCCCAGTTGGGTTTAGGTCTGCACTTTGAATAGACCTTTCTAACATATGGATATATTTTGATCCAGACCATCTGGCTGGGTGTTTGTGGTCATCCTGCTGGAATAAATAAACAAATAAACAGCATTTCTCTGGTGGAAATGAGCTGCAGATCCGAACCGGAACCAGCAGCAGAGACGGCTGTCACAGTGAGCTTAAGTATTCTTCAGCTTTTTTTCTAGGACAATCTGTATTTAGCTCCACCCACCTTCCCATCAACTCTGACTAGCTTCACTATTCCTTATGAGGAAATTCATATCCACAATATGATGCTGCCACCACCACCTTGTTTAACCACAGGTATGGTAAAAATAGTTCAGGCTAATGTGGAGGTTCAGTTCTCCATCACTCCTGATGTTTTGCACATTGGCCAAAATGAAGCTATGATTTGACCCAAACCTGTTGATATGGGCCTTATTTTTTATACATGACCTCTTAAGTCATTCTTCCTGCCACTCTTGTATAACACCCTTTCTGAAATGTTCTTTTCTCTGTGTGTTTATTTTTCTCTTTGTGTGTGCAGACATCCAAACCCAGCAGCAGATCCAATCATGTTCCTCATCTCCAAACCCCGCCTGGAGTGTTCCCACACTCAGAAACAAGAAGTTTAAAATAAATATATTTTATTACTTTGCAAGGACAGTTCATGGTAAAGTTAAACAGTACATGAACATAAAAAGCATATGTTGTTATACAAACAAAGACAATATTTAATATGTAGGGCAGAACGTGTCGAAGCTCATGCCTTGGTTGGGTCACCCTGTAAGGAGGGGGCGGGGCTAACGGCTCCCTGCTCCCTGTGGAACTCATGTTCATGAAGATATGAGCGTCATGTATCAGTCACAGAGACTTTGCATGACGGTGGGCAGGTTCTCCACATCTGAACAGAAGAAGCTGACTGCAGACCCTTTGGGATGTTTATAAAGAACAAACACAGAGCTGCTGCTAAAACTGCAGTATGTAATGATTAAGCAATATGTTTGTTTTTTTCTTTTTTACATACTTGTTAAAACAATGATATTATGAGACAGATAATCTGTAAACTGCCTCCTTCCTGCAACTGTCTCCTGAAATACACTGCTCATTACTGCTGAGCCTGATGTGAATGCTAGGCTAGTTAGCATAGCCACTGAATAGGTTTCCTGTAACAGTAAGTTGTTTCTCCACCATTAGCACATTTAGCGGTATTTACATAAGTGTGCTTGACAGTGCTAACACACGCCTCCGAGCTCTGATTGGTTGTTACTGACAGTATTTCTGCAGATGGCAGTAGGACCACAGGCAGGAGGCAGAGGAGCTTCATTTTTGTTGCTGATTGTCTCGACATGGAGACAGTTTTAACAAATATGTAAAAAACATATTGTTTCTACAAGTTATACAGTGCCGCTTTATAGACTGATACTGAAGCTCAGAGTCAGGACCACTGGCTCCTGTGCAGGGCGAGGCCGACATGTGGCTCACAGGGTTATCTGACCTGTCGGTAAGATGCTGTTCAGTGACAGACCTGACAGCCTATATAATATATATGACACCTTCTGGTCAGTGAGGCGTTTGCTGGTCGTTCCTGTAGTGAGGTGGAGCCCCTCTGAGCCACCCAGGCAGTGGCAGCATCATGACTGCCGGCAGCAGGAACAGCCCACTGATGGCAGGATGCAGTGATTCCATGCAAGTTCACCTCAAGACAATAAAATATCATTAAAAAGATGGTTTATTTCATTGCTTCAGTTGCATTACACAAAAAAATTAGTTGGATTTAAAACATTTAATTTGTATTAGAGATTAAGCTTTTCACTGAACTGAAAAGAATATGCATTCACCCACATAGATAAAACACACATGAAGATGGATTCCAAGTTATTTTCTATTCATTTTTATGATAGCAGCAAAAAAAAAAAAAAAGGTATGATAATTAAGTCAGACCAATAAAAAAGACTTTCTAATCCAGATTCAGTCTGGGCTCCTGTTGCATGAATTACTGCATTAGTGCAGTGTAGCATGGAGGAGATGATCCTGTGGTTCTGCTGAAGTGTTCTGGACCTTCAACTCATTGGTAATGATGGTTCTGCTGTCTCTCATCCCCCACTGACACCCCATGGTGTTCAGGTCGGGCCCGTTTGCTGGTAATACCTGGTCACTAAAGCAGGTACTGGTACTTTTGGCAGTCGGCAGTTGGGTCGGTACCAGATCCTGCTGGAAAATCAGCATCTCTATATAGCTTGTAGGCAGAGGGAAACCTAGAGGGCTGCTCTTTGACCTGATCAAAGATCAGTGGATCAGAACCAGATAGATGACATGGAGACCCAAACCATCACAGAGTCGGACCTGGACTTCCAAATGAAAAGCAGACTTTACTTTCAGCTAAATGGACACTGGTCCACCGAGCAACAGCCCAGTTCTTTTTTACCATCAGATACTTCTACTGTCTCTGGCTCAGGAGTGCTTTAACACCAGGAATGTGGGAGTTGTAGTTAATGTCTTAGATGTTTCTATGTGTGGTGCCTTTGAGACTCTGACTCCTGTTGCACTTCAAACTCTTCTACATTCTTTGTTTCACAATCCTTTCAAGCCTGCAGCTGTTCATTTTACTTGAGCACCATATAGCCTACACCCATGATGGCGTAGGCTATTCCATTTCAAATTAAAAGCCTCTTTTTTTATTCTAGTTCTGAAAACTGGATTTTGGGTTTTCATCATCAAAATGAACGGAGACATACGGTAGGGAATGTACAGTATGTGTAATGAATGTAATACAATCTTCCATTCTTTAAAATTCAGTACCTGAAATAAATTATATTAATGACATTCTGTCGTTTTTGTGACCAGCCAGCCTCAACACTTAAATGTTTGAACAATCATCTATAGAATCACTTCTGTTATTATGTCTGTGATGTAAAGCCACTGTGTGTGGAGGAGATGTCTGATGTATGAACTCTGCTGATAAAGCCACACATCGACCACGCCCTGCAGAAGGTAACCCTCTGATCAAACAGCTGTCAGCTGATTGGGTTGATTGTGTGACGACAGCCGTTTAACATCCGGAGGCAGCAGTGCCACAACAGAACACATCAGTGGTACTGAGAGTTGGTCCGTTTGTCCCATTCATGTCGCACCTGCGTTCAGATCAGCTCACCATGTTCCAGTTGCTTCCTTTCCTTCAGTGAGAGTTTGTGTTTCCAAGGACGAGTGAGCGTCTTTTCCCACAGAGCTGTCAATTGGAATGCAAAGCACACAGCATTTATATAACATCTCTGCAGTGAGCTAGATAGTAGAGTCTTACAGTTACGGCAGTACAACATTCAGCAGAACAGAACAAGGAATCCAGACAGTGGAGTTGAATCCTGAAGGAAGCGGTGATCAGTCCCATTGCCTCAGGGCCGCTTGATGCTTCAGGGGCAGCTGTGGACATTCTTCAGCTGTGAAAGTTTACCAGCTTACAGAAGATAAAAACTAGCCAAACTCAAAAACCAGCACCTCTCCCTTCATCTCTCACCAGGAGAGAGAGAAAGAGAGAGAGGGAGAGAGAAAGAGAATTCCCTCTGTTTCAAAGACATAAGTATAAGTACTCCTTAACACTGCATATCATTCTTCTGACACTCCGTGCTATTATTCACATTCAAACAAGCAAAGAAAAGAAAAAAGAAACAAAAAAATCAAAAAGCTGAAACTGCTCTGGCTTCCCTTATGATATGTATTTCTGAGCCGGGATGGATGGAATGCAGATGGATGTTTGTTTTGCGCCTTTGAGACCCAGAACCTGCCGCTGCCTTAGAGTCTAATCGCTTTGCTGCTTCCCATCAAATAGCAGAGGCGGATGTGTAGGGGAACAGTGAAAAAACACTTCGATAGTTCAATTTGGATTTTTGAAATCATGTTCGTATTTAAATAACTGTCATAAAATTCAAGAGTATACCATCACCCAGGACTAAAAATGAAGCAGACAAAGTTAAAGGATTAGCTCAGATCTTCTGAAGTGGTGTTCTGTAGAGGTTCTGACCAGCAAATAGAAAAAAGCTTTTAGTATCTTAGTAATGATTACAGATGCTGGCTAAAGCTCTTAGCTAACTGCAGGCAGGAGAAAATGTCCAGATCTTTCCCTCCTCCCTCCGTTGATGATTAGCTGGCTGCATAAAGGCTGCTATGATTTTTCTTACATCAAAGTAATCAAACTATTTGGAAGTACATTCTGTTTCACAAAATACAATCATGAGGCAACTAAAGAAGAATAAGCACTGGCTGTCACTGCTTTAAATACATAATACATAAATAAAGAGCCTTTTGGCTAGCTTCCACCGCTACAGCATATAGCCTGGCTAGTTAGCCAGCTTTGTAACAATAGGAAAACAATAGGAAGGATATAAGAGTTTGGTTAAAATCAATAATTTCTTAGTATTGTTGAAAATGTTCTAGTTTCACGGGCAGATTTTTAAACTTATAACATGTTATAAAAGGAAAAGAATTTGCCTGTGGAACTAGAACTTTTTAGTGAATATTAAAGAATAATTGACTTAAAATAAGCTCCTATATCTTGCTGAGAAGATACTGGTAAGTTCATTTTGTCTAATGTGTTTAAAGTATTTACTCTAGAAACATGGCAAAAATACTCGGTAAGATTTTGTGGTTTTGCAGTGTAGGGGACAGAGCTACACATTGTAGGAGATTGTTTGCTTGTTTATGTGTCAAAATAATAATAAAAAAATCTATGTTATAACATAAATGCAAGGTTAAAACAGTAGACCCTTATATGTAAATTTGTCTGTAGAACATAATTTCCAGTCATTTGTGGAAAATTTGCCTATTCACAGAATTATTTGTAGAGCTTATCTTAAATATTCAAAAGAAAATACCTTGGCGAAATGCTACTTGACACTCTATTGGCTGGAGTTTACAAAGCAGCCAATCCAGGAGCGCCATTTATTTTTTTTGGCACTGGTTGGCTGAACTCCTAAGAGCAATGATTAGGAAGATGGTGAAAGTTAGCTTCTGCTGTAGCGCTAAGACGGTTTCCAATATAGTGCATATTGAGTTATATTTGGTTTATGAGCTAATAGTAATAAACATAACTGTTTATTAAAATAAACAGTATTGGTGGGTCCTTAACTCCCACCAATACTGGGGCTCCACTGTGTTCAGTATCATAGATTGATTAAGCAACAATAGGAATTATTATTGCTTTTCTGGTTTAAATTTTTATTACTATGAAACTATGTTTTTTTTTTTTTTTACCAGCCTTCTACAGTATTACACTTTCAAATGCTTATGGTCATATCTGCATAACCATAGCATATTCATATGCTATAATATAATATTATAGCATATGTAATATTTAACACTTTGGATGGAGTAGCTTGTCAACAAATAAGCAATTTCCCTTTTTAGGATCAATAAAGTCTGTTCTATTCTAAGTGGTAAATGAAATTTCTTTTAAGCACAGCTGTCAAATTTAGAGATTGGAGTTGTTTGAAGGTGTTTTGTCCTGGTGTTTTGGATCAGACCTGACAACAAAGCTTTGCTTCACTGAAGCGTAGGCACTAATATAACCATCAACTTCAGGTGAGATATTTACTACCCACAATCTCTCAACATAACCCCACTTCCCAAAATCCAATCCATTCCTTTAACTCTAACCGGGTGAGACGTGGTAGTGTAGAAGTTTCTTGTTAATTTTTTGCAGCAAAGTCAATGTTTTCCTTTTAGATCTTCAGTGGAAATTCTGCTTAAAAAAACGTTTCCTTCAGCAACACAGACTTTAAAACGAGATTCAGTCACTTTACTGTCAACAAAGAAGTGAATAAGGCTCTTTTCAAAATGAAAAAGTATTGCTTTTAGTTAATGCATTAAAAAATATCATCTGTGCTGAGATATGGAGTACCACATCAGAGCTGATGGACCCTGAGGCAGTGGAGGGTCTGGGTCCTTCAGGAAGACATAACAGTGTCTTTTCTCTTATGGTTCAGCTTCACATGTGACCTTGGCTGTGAAGAAAGGCAGCTCTCCAGGATCATGTTTTAGTTTCAGAGGAACCTCCTAGCGCCTCCATACCAGATCAGCCAGACTTGCCTCCCAAAGGAAGCGTTTACTCAGCTGGCCGTCTGGAGGGGTCAGAGGTCATCTGGAATCTCCTTTTGCATCGTTAGGTAAAGCTTACACAGTCAGGTCAGAAGAGCAAGGCAAACATTTGGAGCGGAGCTACAGATCCCAGCCCACAGTGTGCTTTCTGCGTTAGCTACAATCATCCGGACCCATGAGGCCCGGTGTTCCGGTGTTTAGTGTGTTTAAGGATTGCATTGCCCCCGTGTTTCACTGGTTCAAACAAGACACTTTATGAGGGAGGAGGAAGGTGAGATGCAGAGCTCTGTTCATAAGGCCACAGCAGAGCTCTGGTGTCATCAACAGCAGCAGATACACACTCATTAGGCCAACTTCATTCTGGGAAATATAAACCAGCTTCAGGCTGATATCATAATGGAAGAGAAAAAAAACAAACAGTTTGATCACTGAGGCAGAAACATTTACTATGAAGGCGGGCCAGGGTTTTGGGTTGGATCTGGCTGGAACAATGACCTAAATTAGGAATAGTCCTAAATCTCACCTGATTTGTTTGTTTTGGTATCTAATTTTTACAGATGAGATAGCTGAATCCTTCCAGATGAACATAGTTGAATCATTTAGCCCTGATATGAAAGGTTTTATCCCAGAGAATCATCGATACATCAGCTGGTAACCAGAACCAGATGGTCTTCAGATTGATCGGCTGTGGTGTGCCTGTTAGAAATCCATCCGTACTCCACATGATGTGGATGTTTCTACATGGAGAAGACTCAAACATTGTCAGTTAGTTTCAGATTAAGTCAGAAGAGTTGTATAAACAGTGCTCTCCAGGAAGAGATGTAGTGACTAGAGGTGAACTAATAAACTGGCCGGTCGATAAATCGGATGACTGGCAATCTGATCAGCTACTGTCAGCCAAAGGGGTCACATTTGCATGTTAAAGGTTAGCAGTAGTCGCTCCACTGTTGACAACTTAGAAACTTTGTCTCTATATTTAGAGACTCTTCAGACAAAAATATTGGTAGGAGTCAAAATCGGAATTGGGAGGTGAGGATTTTTAAAGATAACTGCAATCAGTGCAGCCCTAATAGGATCAAGTCTGCAGTTCTATTAGGATATAAGACAGAGCAAGACTTTCAGCAGATAACAGGAAGGCTGAACAAAGGCTTTGTCCGCTTTCTCGTCCAGCCTGTTGTCAAGGAACATGTTGGGTCTGTAAATGTTGGTAGGATTTCAGAAAGTTAATGACTGAGTTCCAATGGCTTCATTTCTAATGCTAATCATGCTAGCTGCCTTAATTGCATTTTCCTGATGCTAAAGCTAAGTGCCTATGCTGCTGTGCTAGCAAAACATTTCTGTTCCTATTATAGTTCTCAAAGAGAGACTGGAATTGTTAGCAACTTTTTTCAACAGGTCAAAACTTTACAAAAAAATAAATTTTGGTTTTCTGTGAAGTCAGTAACAAAACATAAAGTGCAAGAATTGTGTCAGATTTTGATGAAGTTGATGGACAGTTTTAGCCTCTTGTCTCGGTTGTTTTTCTGGGCAAACAGCCTCTGTGTGTGTGTGTGTGTGTGTGGGGGGGGGGGGGGGGACGGGGGGGGGGGGGGGGGGGGAACCTGCCGGCCAGGGGCACCCCCCGGCGG
>CAEGAG010314964.1:0-10018 GCA_903067065.1 Brachyrhaphis terrabensis
TCTCTCTTTTTTGTTTGCTGCATTTAATTTGTGCGCGTCTTTTTTTTTGTTTGCATGTTTTCTCTTTTGCGGCGCATTTGCACCTGTCGGCCACCGTATCTGAGACCTTGTCTGCTGCAATCACCATCTGTCTAAGTCAAGAGTAAGAAGTGGGGCAAACACACATGGCGCAACACCTCAGCGGACTGGGCTCTTCACCCATGTAAAAACAAGACTATCACAATGGACAATTGCTACACCGATCAAAAACAGAAGACAACTGTGAAGGAGTTAAGGGCCACTTGACCCATTGCAGGTACAGCATCTAATGAGGTCAGATGTTGACTATTGGCCATGCAGCGCCTGCTATTTTTCTGTCCATGTAATTTATCCTAACTGGGACTTTGCTGCAATGATCAACACTGTGAGCAGACTGCATGCTCTTGTGCTTGTTCTTTAATAAGCTCTGTGGGGGAAACAACTCATGAACTTCTATGTTGTTGTTGGAAAATTGCACTTTCTATCTGAGCCATCTTTACTTCCCTGTTTTCTTTTTTTAGTGAATTGTTTTATTTAGCTTCACCTTCCTTTGGATTTCTCATTCTTTATGACTTACAACTAAACATTCAGTTGTAAGTCAGTAACGTGTCTGACTTTTTCTCTTGATATATGAAAAAAATTTGAAAAAAATATATGAATATTATAAGAAAGGTCAGAATGTACAGACATAAGAAAAAACAATACCCTATTCAGTATTGTTTCTTCTCTAAGATATGCTAGCATCTGAATGTTGGAATTTCAAAATGTCCTGAGAGAATGGCCAGCTGTTTTCTGCTGGTTGTTTCTGACCGAGTGCAGAACACAGGGAGGGGGCAGAGGAACTCGATATTTTTTCAGAGCTCATCTGTCTCATGTTAGGACAGCGAAAGTCTTGATACACATGTAAAAAGTTATTTTTTTTTTTTTCTTACATGCTGCAACTTTAAGTAGACATTCAATGTGAGAGTTTAGCTTTGATAACTTTAATTAGCTTTGATAACCCACTGTACTCTGTCAATGCTTGTTTTCTAAATGTCATATTAAATTCCTTGTACTGATGCATTTTGATGCCCTGCACCTCCGAGGTATTTTTTTGTCGCAAAAATACCTCGACATTGTACACTTGCGCAGTGTGAAGGAAAGGAGGATATGCGTTGCACATGGGGCCTCTGCAGACTGTGAAAAATGAGATGCAGGTGATCGTTTTTTCTGATTAGCGACAACAGACAGTGATCGGCGATCACCGATCACACTTTTCACGGAAATCAGCCGATCAATTGGCACAACTCTACTCAAGATGTATTAAACTGGTGTTAAATATTCATATGTCTGATTATGTTTAAAAAAGCACAAAAGCTGCCAAAGGGTGGTTTAAATTACTTACACAAATTAACCAAATCTACAACTAAGAATGACTCATAATTAGGCGTGCAGGAGCACGTGTGTTTATTCTGAAAATATCCAGAATGCACATGTTTGGTACATGTATGTTCTGCCTTCTGTTACAAGACAAGCTTCAGGTTGCAAACGCCTGCGCTCCATGATATTTGATCCTCAAACTCAGTCTAACACTACATCACCTTCAGTTCATCTCTCACCTCCAACAACATCCCAATCCCGTGACCATGGACTGCTTCAAGGTGTCAGACAACAACCTCATTCTCCCGGGCCACAGCGTCATTCCCGAGCCTCTCAACCAAATGACAAACACATCCACATCTCAGCCTTCCTCCTCAGGCATCCCAACACACCAACGTCCATAATCCTGGACTATCACTCGCCTTCAATGCTCTTTAGAAGAGATAGGCATCCCATTCAGCTGCTCAGACAACAAATTTAGACTCTTCCTATTGCTTTCATCCTCAATACCTCATCAAACAACAGCATCGCTGTCATCCGAACATCCCAGGTTTCCTGCTTTTTCCTCAACTTCCATTTCCTCCTCCAACATTTCCAGTGACGTCATTCCATCAATGAGTGTTTCCCAGCTCTTATCCACCATTATTTAATCTCTGTCCTCACAGGCTTCACAACATCCCTGTGCACATACATCCCTTCATCTACTCTTTCTACTGCCTCTCAGTCCATCTTGGCTCCAGCTTCTCTTCAAAACCTTCAAACATCTGTGAATCCAGCTCAGCCAATTGCTCCAGGATTTCCTCCTACATTTCCATCTAATCTGTCCTTTTCCCCCACTTCCATCCCTAAGCCCCTCCTTTTCCTGTCCAAGGTGCAGGCCATCTTGGACAACGAGTCTCATCCACTATATGATGTGCTGACCGGAAACAAGAGCACTTTCAGCCAGAGACTCATTTTGCCTAAATGCACCACAGAAAATTATTTCTGCCTGTAGCCATTAGGCTTTACCCTGGCCAGATGAGGATGTTGTGGCTTTGTAGTGTTAATTGAACATTTTTGAGGTAACTACATCTATGTAAATAATATAAGGTCAATCTTAAACAAACTATTTTCTTGATTAACAAAATGAGATACCATCTGAGATCAGTTTAGGTAACAGACAGACAACTGTCTAGTAATTCTGACCATGCAAGGACTCATTTCTAGATAAAATTTCCAAAAAGCCCTAAGGCATATGTGTCAAACTTTAGGCATACCTATTTCTGGAGCCCACCAGATCTCAGAGGGCCACAACAATAGAATCACAGTTGTGTGCTTAAATATTATTTTATAAGTTAACTATTTATTTGCATTGTGCCAAACTACTTTGGTGAGAATGGTTAAATATTAAAATATCTGTTTGTTAAAAGGTCAATATTTTATGCCACAACCGGCCCTTTCAGCACATTCATGACCTTAATGTGGTCCAACATAAACATGAGTTTGACATCTTTGCCCTATGGTGCCACCTTCATCTGCTGAAACAACTGATAGTACAACACCCTCCTGAATCATACTATTTAGGAGAAAGAACGTTTTGTGTCCAGAGAAGAACGCATTTTGCTGCAAATTGTACAATTGTATGAGAAATGTGTCCTGTACTGACAAAATCTGAAAGGCCACTAAGACAGGAAAAACACGTCATACCAAAGACCAGATTTGCAATTTAGAATTCACTCGGACAAACACCTGCATTTTTAAAGACATGTTCTGTAAAACTGAAATTGGATAATTTGTCCTTAATGTCTATATTTGGTAGGTGGAGCTTTCAAGCCTGAGAATATCTTTCCAAATAGGAAGTATGAGGATGGCAGCATCATATTGTCTCAGCGTTTTGGAATTGTCTTTGCAAAGATAGTACTTACGTGGTCCATCAGCTCTTTAACCATGCCACTCCACTGGCCCGTGTTCTCATCCTGTGCACCATATTTTCCATCTTCCACCAGGCGAATCTCATATGTAAAGCCCAGGATGTTTGCCAGCTCTCTCAGTAGGTCAATGCAGTAGCCTTCAAAGCGGTCGTTCCCATAAAGTGGGGTGTCAGATTTCTTGAACATCACATATGGCTCCTCCTGTCAGGGCAAATAGTGAAAAGATTAGTCCCTGAAACACTTGATATCTTTTACATGCCATTAAGGCCTGTCTGAAAGGTTCTTCAACATGGGAAATGGACTTTTAAGCAGTGCAAAGTAAAAAAAAAAAAAAAAAAAAAACATCAGCTTGGCCAGTGAAGCAAGTGTTATACTGCTGTGTACATGTGCTTGGCAGAAGAAACTCCTGTCATTGATGTAGGATGGATGCAAAGTGAGACATGACCATAATAAGAGATAATCCCTCCATATCAATGACTTTGCTCCTCTCAGACACATAAGGCCAGCTTTGGACCCAGGCCCAGCTTTCTGGAGACAACATTCCTTGACAATAAGATAAGTGATGTTGATAGATGGACACAAAAACACAGAGCAGAAGCTGGTACATTCTCTTTGTTCACATGAACAGCTGCCAACATTGCTAATGCCTTTTTTTCTCTCTACCCCCAGTCCTCCACTCCATGTCCCTCCACAAGCCTTCTCTCCACTTTACCTCTGTCTCTGTTAGCCTTAGATCCCCTTGTGTCTCTGACAAATAAATCACAAAATATGCCACTTGCCAGTTGTTGTTTATCATTTAGCTGTGGCATAACTGAAACCAAAAAATGCTGAGCTCCACCACATTTGTTTCTTATAGTAATCAGTAAAAAAATAAAACTTATCTAAACTAAATTAGACTACAATATGTAGTAAGGGCCATTTATTACAAAATTTCATAAATCTGTCTCCTCAAACTGAAAAATAAAGTGATTATGATGTACATTTATTATGATTGATAGTTTGTATGTGGACAGCAGCTCTTGTGTGACCCAAAAAAGTTAAAAAAACATAAGGGGTCAAGAGTAACCTGTGGGCATTACATTTAGTTTGAGTATAATATTTCACTCTATGGCAAATTTCTAACGTATATAAAGTTTTAAGTGAGGTGAAACATGCACCTCAACTTTTGTTGCTGATAAACAGTCTACATTGGTTATTTAGAGTTCTGTCTATATGTTTCTACGTGAATTCTGACATTTTTGTGCAAATTTTTAAGTTCAGGATTATTTGGCCTAAAACTGTCTCGCTACAAGCCTCTGTGGTCTAACGATTCTTGGTAGAACTTCAACAGATATAAAAGCATAGCGCTTCCTTCCTTCACACCTCTTTCTGCCCCCTGCCCACTCTGTGGCCATTCAGGAGTTATTGCAAGTGTTGCTATGGCGACTGGCTAGCATTGATTGATAGCATTATTCAGCTTTACAAATGTGTGATTTATTTGCAACATGGACACAGAGGGGAGTGGGTGTCCTCTGCCCTGACTATTGGTGAAGGTACAGTGGAGGACCAATTATAAATGAAAGCAGAAATATACATATTTTGTTTTTCCTTACACATGCCTTTTCATCAAGAAATGTATATTTGTTTTGTCTTTTCATAATAGCTACATGCGTTTGTTCTTTTTTTATTTCCTCGTCTCCTCTTTCTTAGTTTTTCTTCTTCTACTTTTCCTTATGCATTTCTGCTTAAGTATGCAAATGAGGAGGGCGGTGTCTTAACGCTTCAACTTCTGCCTATTGGTTGGTCAGCATCACACTTAAGTTAGCTTCAACAAAGATGCCAGTGAGCTGAAGATCAGCAGTTTTATTAAAAATAATTTTAGAACTCTTGACTTTGTTTTTTTTGTGTGGACGCTCAGTCGGAACGTGTATTTTAGTTTGGGGCTCTTATGTACTCAGAGGTTCACAGTCAGGTTTTTCATAGTTTGGACAAAGCGACTGATGAAGTTGGCTTCTGATTGAAGTTTCAGGAGTCCTATGGTGCTTGCCACTACACTCATATTTAATCAGTGAGAGTGTGAATGAAAAGTTAATGTACCTCAGTAACTCAGCTCACAAATAAACTCATTATAAATTAATTACACAAATGTTTTAATTATATCAATGAAAATTTCTGGGTTACAGCTACTGAATACATGGCATTAGGATTAGAATGTTACATCAACAGTGAAAAATATGTATAAAACCTGCTTTAAGGTTATCATGTTGATTCAAATTAATTTCAATTCAAATTCAAAAATACTTTATTAATCCCAAAGGGACATTAAATGTTTTTGTAACTCATTAATTCTTCAGAGTTATTATGGATTGTAATGGCTGTTGGCATGAAAGATCTCCTGTAGCAGTCTGTATTATAGTAAATCTGATAAAGCCTCTGACTGAAGATGCTCTGCGTTCCCAAGACAGTCTAATGAAGAGGATGGTCAGGGTTGTCCATAACTTTCTTGATTTTATGAATAATCCTTCTTTGCCTCATCATCTCCAGAGGTTCCGCAGTCGTCCCCAGAACAGAACCAGCCTTCTTTATCAGGTTGTTGAGCTTTTTTATGTCCCTGGCTCTGATGCTGCTGCCCCAGCAGATGACAGATGACTCTCTCAACAACAGACTGATAGAAGATCTGCAGCATTTTGCTGCAAACCGTGAAGGATCTTAGCTTCCTCAAGAAGTCCAGTCTGGTGTACTCAGTCTCTTGTCCATCTCTGATTCAATCAACAACTGCAGAATCATCTGAGTATTTCTGCAGATGACAGAAGTCAAACTTGTGCTGGACGTCTGAAGTGTAGAGAGTGAAAAGGAATGGTGAGAGTACAGGGCCCTGTGGTGCTGCTGACCACCTGGTTAGACTTTCAGTCTCACAAACTGTGGTCTGTTTGTGAGGTAGTCATAGATCCAGGGACCACATGTATAAAAGAGTGCGCAGTTTTCACACTAAAACTTGGCGTACGGAAAAAATTTGAAAAGTTTGGCGCACAAAAAAAATTTGGATGTATAAAGCCGTGCCACACATGGCACCTTTTCTTTGTAAATTCCAATTTGCGGGAAATAGAGCAGCTGCTGGTTCCCTTGTCGCCACCCATAAATACTTATGTAAATTATTATAAATACCAGGAAGTCTGCCACCACGTGAAGCAATAACCATGGCAACGTCCTTGTTTGTAGCAGTATAAGTATTTATAATAATAATAATTATATTTTTCTTTTTAAATGATGCTTTCAGGGCACATAAGGTCACCTCACAAAAATAAAAATAGTAAATTTTGAAGAAGAAGAAAAAATAAAGTAAAAAAATAGATGCCTGTTTGAACAGCAGAGTGTTCAGCCGGAATTTAAAGACAGACAGAGAGTCATTGAGTGGGTAAAGTGGACGTTTATTGTAAATAGTGGAATCATGTGCATAAGTTGTACATTTACAGAATAGAGAAACTTTCTGTCCATAAAGGTACATTCACAAAGCGGACGGCTAGACTGAAGGATGACTGCAGCTGGACCGGTACCAGTACTGCACGGCTCTTTAAGTTTTGCTCAGAGCTTCAGGATGATCAGTCCAGGAAATCTAAACGATAATAAACCATCATCAACATTTCCCAGCAGATCAATATGGTCTCTGATTAAACGCTCCTTCTGAATCCTTCCATCATGTTCTCCATCAGAGCCAAACTCCACATTTGTGCGGCTCACCTTTGCGTAGCTACTTATATACATATGATTGTCTACACACCTTTATCACCTTAAAAATAATAAACCTGAACTGTTTGGAGTTAATCTGCTGATCCAACCCTGTGTTCTTCTTTTAATGAAAATGAAAGTACACCATAGATGCATTTAATGCGCGTCGGCACACAGACCGATGCGTTACATCTGTAGCAGTATGCCCTGTAGGCTCTGACCGCACCACACAAGTGCCTGATTCTAATTGTCTGCAGCCCTGCTGTCGGTATATAAGGGCCCTCCCTCACCTGGTTGACATCACGTTGCTGTCCTTCCAGTTCAGACCTCGCCGTTTGCTGGCGCCAAGCTTATTACTTGTGATTTATTTCCATTTTCTGTATAACAGCCGCATATTAATGCATGCTCGAATGGTGCGCTTAATGACGCTCTAATCACCGATTGATCCTCCTTGTGGTAAGGAACTTCCAACACTCTATTTGTAATCCTAGCCTTAGCTCAGCTTCTGTTGTATTGCCAGGCTGCAGTGGTGGAGAAAGTACTCAAACAATGTACTTAAGTAAAAGTACAAATAAACAGACAAAAATGTACTCTAGTAAAAGTGAGTACCACATTAACATTTGTGCTTAAGTAAAAGCAAAAAAGTACTGGCTTTTAAAAATACTTAAGTATTAAAAGTAAAAGTACTAGCTGATACAATCGCTTCTACAATGTCATTAAGTGTAGCTACCTATCGTATTTAGTTTAAATTCATCAGCAATACATTTAATGAACAATGCCACAGATAAAGCATGTTTTTATTGTGTTTACTCTCTGTGTAATTTAAATCTAGATTTACATGCAACCAAGGACGTAGTCAAGACCACCTAACCCAAGACCTCAAGACCAAGACCAGCGCCCCGCGCTACATAACACAATAAAATGTGAAATATGATCAAAATTGCAGTTGTGTGACAATAACTGAATGAATAAGTATCTTTTTTTTATCCAAGCAGATCCAGACAAAACCACTAAGTAATGAAATGTAAAGACATTTCGCATTAGCAGCAGCAGCATGTTCAGACTTCACATAAATATGTCTGTTTTTTCCAAGTCATTGCACCATCAGTTCAAGGTAAAAGCAGTATTTTTCCCTTTTACTTGTCTCCATGGTGATAACAATACTGCTTCGAATTATTTCAAATCTCCACAAGTAGTTTACTGTGGCTTTCCCAATACTGTGTGCAGTAGGACAACAGTCAAGAGACTGATGGAAGAATAAGTACTCATCAATTGTATTTCTGATTTCTATTTTCAAAATTAGAGAACATTAGTTTTTTTTTCACAATTGTCTTAAAAATTTTGTCGCTGAAAAGCAGGTCACAAAGAAAATGTCAAACTTAAATTTATGACTGGCTTTATTGTATGTAAGTGATTACAATATTTGAATTCAGCAGGTGACCTCTGTAAACAAGTAGATAGAGACAACATGGCAGTGGTTCTAAAGACTCATCACACTCCCATATCAATCCCATCACCATCATTTGACCACATCACTAAAACAACGAGCCATCCCAGTGGAATATTTAGAGATGTTAAGTAAAATAACCTTGAACAATCTACAATTCTTCCCTTCTGAAACTGTACAATAAAACAACTCTACAACTTACATCTGGGCAAATTTCTTAGCTGGCTGAAGTAAATGGTTTCTTCCTGACCCAATGAGGACTGCCTGACCTTCACTGGATCAGGCAACCTCTGTCACACTGATATAAAGAAACTGCACCGCAACTGTCACCGTGACCTGCCTGAAAGTCCAGGTAACACCTCCTCGTGGTTCAGTCTCCACTCCACCTTCTGCTAACGTTACTGCTAGGCGTATCCTCAGTTTCAGACAGGAACTGGGATGGAGGTGAACGGCTGTGAACTGAAGTTAACATCAACTGCTAAAGAAAAGTTTGGCCCATAGCATTTGGAGGTCATCAAAGGTCACATAAATAGAGAAACTACAGTACCAACAACTTGGACTGCAGCATAAAGCCAAACGTGAAACAAATAAATAATTGAATAAGTCCCAAAATTGAGACCGATACACGTGAAACTTTAGTAAGAGTTGAGATTCATTTGTCAAACAATTTAATCTGTTTTTACCCTGATGCATAACTATTTAATTTGTTTGAAATCTCATTAACATTTTTACATTATGACTCAAGACACTCCAAGCTGCTGATCCAATATATTACATCAGGACTGCCCAACCTCTTTGAGACCATAAGCTACTTTCTTTTCTTTCTCCAGATGAGTCATTTAATAGACACAACACAAAGATATAACAATTGTAAATTAAACTTATTGACTTATGTTATATGCAACTATACATCAGTTATAACAGACATATTAAAACCTAATGCAGTTCCTTCCTCTGCGAGATTTATGACACTGAAAGGAAGCTGCTGGTCAGGGCAGTAGGAGCTGCCCTGACTATGGTTTCAAACCAGCATGTGTCAATCAGTAATGGTAGATCTGACATTTGGTATGATGATCTTCATGTGAGAGAATGCAGACTAATATGAGGAACCAGAGAGCATTAATTTAAAAGCACATCATCTTAAAGTTGGATATTTTTCCTCCATCAACAAGTTCCAGAGGTGTCAGTTCAGATGTTGGACAGGATTTTATTTGTGGATAGCAGCTGAGTCATTCAGGTTAAAAAAAACCATGGTGAAAAAATAATATATTTAAGTACCGTATTTTCCGGACGCAGTCGCAGTTTTCTTTTCATAGTTTGGCCGGGGGTGCGACTTATACTCCGGAGCGACTTATGTGTGGAAATTTACACATTATTATATCATATCACATGTTATTTTTACACTAAACCGCAAGAGGGCGCTCTAGGCCTGTGTTCGTCTACCTCCGGAGAGGTAGAAGAAGTTGGCGGAGTTAGCCGAGCTGTTTAAAAGCGACACAGAAGACGAAGATTTCATTGCGTTTAGTGATTTGGAGTGACACGGATGGTTTGGTAATCTTGTTAGCATGTTATTTATGCT
>CAEGAG010314998.1:0-10717 GCA_903067065.1 Brachyrhaphis terrabensis
GCACCACTCAATACTCAGATCCATGAACGAGATGTAGCAAATATGAACGGGAAGCCACCCAGTGGCTGAAATAAATTGCTACATTTAAAACACCTTAATAAAGTGTTTTAAAGTGTCTTTCTAAGACACTGTAAAACATATATAAGGCGCACCGGATTATAAGGCGCACTGTCGACTTTTGAGAAAATTGCAGGCTTTTAGGTGCGCCTTATAGTGCGGAAAATACGGTACTATTATTATTATCAGTAGATGTTCTTGTCTTGTCATGAGAGTTAGTTTGTAACCATTTTGTCTATGGCTTAATGCAATCTGCCAAGTTTCCTTAGAAATACTTTTTTAGCTAATTTGAACAAAGAATTATAAATAAATCTAAGCTTTTGCTCTCAGTTCATGTTTTTCATTGAGACTTTAAAAAAAAGTCACAATTCAACCCCAAGATCAAAAAAGATGATGTCAGGGAAACACTGAAAGCCCAAAATTAATACAATTTGTGCCTATGTTGAGTCCAGTGGCAATTCTAGCCCTGTTTTATGCCCTAAAACTGTACCTCAATACCCCTGAATATGGTTTCCCCCCATCCCGTAAAACAGTGGACCCCAACACCCGGGCCAATTGGTACCGGGCGCGCAAGAAATAATTAAATATTTTCGTTTTATGTATTATTTGAGTCTGGAGGATCTTTTATTTTGAAAATCCTTTAACCGGATTCTCTCGGTTATGTCTTGCGTGCCGACATTGAGCCACAAGCAGCAAAATGAGTAACAAACTGATCAGATGTCTATGGAAAGTTTCTTTCCGAAGAGGAAAATGGCCCAGAGAAGAGACAGCAGAATGGATTTATCCCGGTAGGTGATTCCCACATTCCAAACTGCTTTGCATAATGAACGGTTCATTAATGAGGCAATGAAGCTTCAAACTGCTTCACCACGTAGAGACCAAACACCCTGTGAATAAGCAACAGGTGTCATTGTCTCTCATCACTCCCAGATGGGTCCGTCTCGTTGCAGAGAAACAAGCTCAGGGCTCCATTAGTAGTTATCGTGAGATAAAATTTTCACAAAAGTAAAATGTTCGTTTTTGTGGCGCATCTGTGTCTTACTTTGAAGGGATATGTTAATGTTACCATAGCGACCAGAGTCAGAGAGTGGTAGAGCAGTGATGAGAGGAGTAGAGCTTGTGAGTTCTACAGTAGGTCTGGTTCACACGGCACGATGACATGAGCCGATAAAAGTCCAACACGTTCGATTGGTTCGTGTGTCCAGCTACACGGCAGGAGGAACACAATACATATAAACCAATTCCAATAATGAACATCCCGATTCCAGAAGAAAATTCAGTAACCCCCCCCCCCCAACATACCATATGTGAATTTAGAATAATCACACACGGATGGCGATGTAGAAGCAGTAGTGATAGTTTGTAGACTCATTTTAAGCGATAAAAGACAAAAAGAAAAGGCATTTGATAAAAGACGGCAGGGGCAGCAGCTCTGTTTGCTGCACTGTGATTTGGAGGTGTTATGTTTTTTTGCAGTTAACATTTTTAACTGAATAAACATAACCATATAGTAATAAACATTTCCACATATCACCTCCGATGTCCACTGGACTATCAGTTGCCATGTCAACTGTTTGAGATTCCTTCCTTTCTTATGTCACCGCGCTTTCTGATTGGCTACCTGTCCCATTCGACAGGCTGCGATAATCGGGCCAAGACAATGTTGAATATGCCCGATTTTAGATCGGGCGTTTTCAACACACCACACACTGCAGGACATTGTAAGATTGTCGTAAAGGGAAAATCGAGGCAAAAAAAAAAAAAAGGCTTTAGCAGGAACACCAACATGCAGAAGCATTATCTGACGGTCCGCGGTAATAAAAAGGTTGTGGACCACTGCCGTAAAATACAAAGTCGTCCTATATGTGGCCATTAAATGTTCGTCCTGTATTGAACTGGCACATAACTATCCTATAGACTCGCCTATCACACATATATCAACACTAAGTGTAACAATAATGATCAAAATAAAACACAGGAAATATTAAGGTCAGCTAAACTGTCATGGCAGGAGCTATAGGACCCCCAGGACGCTATGGACCAACGCTGTTGTCACGGACACTGCACAGCCGCGGTGACCTGCTGTCAACCCATCTTTTTAAAATGACCTCCCGATATTCAACCGTCCATAGAAGTAAAACCTCTTGCATAAATACAGACATGAATGGAAAGACTCACATTCCAGGCTGAACAATGTCAGCCTGGACATTGTTCAGTGTCCATAGTGTCGCACGGTGATATAGTGAAATAATACATTATGATATCAGACAGAATGGATCGGGAGAGGAACACAGCAGACCTTTGGTGTATTTACCCCCATGATTTCCCTGAGTTGGTACAGTCCTTGTGTTCTGAGCCGTGCAAGCTCTCTCTCTGTGGCATTCACAAGTTAGCACAACAATAAAGAGATACAGACAGTCTGAGCCTCCTCTGTTTTATTAAGACACTACAAGACCCATTCTAAAGAACCAGACATCAGCGTCTCTTCATCACTCAAACATGTCCTGAAGCTGATATGGGACAGAACCTGCACAGAGTAACAGGAGGTCCAGACGATGACCAAGAGTAGTATATAGAGGATGTATTGTATGTGAATGGAAATGGTTATATGGGAATGTACTGCCAATATGACACTTGTGCTTTTATGTATTTTTTTGTTTTTACTGTATGTATTTATTTATTCCAAAAACCCATCCTTTTGGATGGGCTTTTATTGTTGTATTGCAGTTTTGCCCGTTTCCAAGACAAATTTCTCCTTTGGGAGACTAATAAAATTATATTATCTTACATTTTACTATTGATTCGGTTTCTTATTGTGTTTTTAGTAGACTATATTGGTTTGATTATTTGCTTTGGATGATACTTTATTTTATATATTAGTATTAGCCAAAATAATATAAGTGCCAATTTGAAGAACAAATCATACTTATAGATTAACAGTAAATACATAAATATTTCCTACAACAAAAAAAGTTTGTTAGGACTTTCTGTGTGTTTATTCAGAAATGTTGATGTATTTTATGAATAACTGTTCAGTGGTCATTTAATGTATTATTTCACTATTATCTTTAACGTGCTTTACCAGTTTGGATAAACTGACTTCCTATCAATGAAGGAAAAACATGTTAACCATAAAATCTCCAGATCCAGACCTTCAGTCCATGGACGGTTCCAGATGGGGGCCAACAGAGGAACCAAAGAAATTATACTAAACAAATGTCTTTTGTTAATATTCAGTGGTGGATTGTTTTAACCTTCACACTTTTACTTTAACAATGAATTAAACATTATAGTTAGACTTAAGACTTATTTTATTGTCATTGTTCAAAGAAACATAAGTAAAATTGGCAATAAAATGTCATCGCCTGGCCACCGGAGCACACACAGAAACACAAGTGTGCCTTTAATTACGTAATAAACAAATAGTAATGTATTGATAAATAACTTAGTATTTTCAAACAGTCTTAGACAGTTTTAGTGATGGGATTATTGAGCAATCTGATGGCCAGTGGGAGACAGTGGTATAGTAATATAATATAATATAATATAATAGTACTGCACTTTTAGCTGCTGTATGAAGATAGGATCACACTTTCCATCTGCTAGATCAGGATCTGCAACCTGAATCTCTGGAGACACAAGTGGTTCTTTGGCTCACTCAATATATCAAATAATGAAATATTGCTCTGCTTTTTAATTTTATTCTTCCTTTAGTGTCTCCATAAAAAAAAAAAAATAACACTGACTACAATGGCCCCTGTAGTAAATTTGGTCCAGGACCAGCTTTCAAAGAAATCAATAAAGACCATTCTAGATTTTTTTAACTAGCTATATGTAGGCAGACTTGTATCATCAGCACCTTTATTCAGATAGCAATTTGCTAAGCAAAATATCATGCTTAGTGATTTTTTGCAATGGGCAATTTTAAGTGGTATTGTAGTACTTTAGTTTATTTAATTGAAGAGTACTTTGTAGTTGTTTAGTACAAAATGTTATATATGTGCCAAAGGTCGTAGTAACAGAATATTTTCTATATTTTACCCTTTTTTTTAATGACCAAAAAATTTAAAGTAGCGCATGTGCACAGAAGCACATGCACAGACATTATAGTTTTTACGCTCATCGCAGAGGCAACTAAAATAAATTAATAAAACAAATCCTTTCTGAACTTAATGTGTCTTTCTGACCGGGAGCTGACAGCGAGTTCAAGAGTTATGGATCCGACGCTTTGGATGGAGCGTCTGGTTCAGAAGCTCATTCAAAACCTTTGGTTGAAATGGCGCCTTTAATTCAAGTCTCCATTACAGACCAGAGAAAACTAAAGAGAATGTAATGTTGAGCTAATCCATTTATAGTCTAAACAGAGAAGCCGGCAGTTTATCTTGAGGAAATAAATAAAGGTGCAGAAGTTAATTAGACCGTAATATGAGCAGTCTGCTGCACAACCAATGTGGACGCAGCTCCACCGTTGAGAAGAATTAAACTGAACTCACCCTGCGGTTTTAACAAATGGAGCTGGAAGACGTTACCCTCCCGGACCCAGAAGGAGAGCGGCACTGAGAAGCGCAACAGACGTAACACCTGTCCGTATTGGGGAAGTGAAACCACACCGAAAAAAAAAAATCCTAATAAAAGCGCACGTCTGGACCGGTACAGGGTAAAATGCTCGCAAAGTTCAATTGATAGGTTTGGATCAGACAGATCCAACTGGCTGATGAACCAGCACAGATTTCTCTGCAGGAGGAATTTGTGATGCTGTGCATTCAGACCCCAGCAGGAAGTGATTTTAATTTAAGTGGAGTCATTTAATTTAATTTATTATAAGTTATTGGGGCCACAGTCAGTGGTTTGTGTCGCTACTGAGAAACAGTTAGATGCCTTTATCTGCTATATGAGTGATGGGGTCTGGATTCACGGTTCAACTAGGTGAATATTAAGTAAACCGCAAAAAATACAGCTAACTAGCCTATGTTAATATGATTGTAATATGACGGGTAAAAATAGTACATGACCAATTTTTTTATGCTGTCTGTCAAAATGATGGAGCACAAAAAGGTCTATTGCGAACTCTGATGCGTACAAAATATTTGGATAAATAATGGGTTAGTCTGATCCTGGTCCTTAGCCTTGTTACTTACTCTTGTTGCTCTCTTTTGAAGTTTGATTAGTGACTATTGTTTTGTTTTGTAATTAATTTCCCAAATCTCTCTGAGGTAAAACCAAAGAACAGCACAGAATGTTAGGATTAGGCTGTTCCTGTGTCTGTGAATAGAAAGGTGTTTAATACTGAAACTATGATAGAACCACTTCATGAACTGTGAACTAAATTAGTAAGACCCTGACTCATAATGTCTACATAGAGGGACAAACATTATTGCTTAAAGAAAAAAGGCCAACAGCCGTTTAACATTCAGATAAAATAAGGGTAATGCAATTTCTAAGTATGATTTTCAAATAAAGTTCAGGTTAATGACTCATTTTCACTAGTCATTAACCTGAACTTCTATCTAGATAATAAACTGGTTTTAGGTTTATTATACCTATGAATTTAGTAAAAGGTTCTTCAAACGACTGGAAATGCATAGCTTTGAGTAGATTTTATTTTATTTCCTGGGGGGACATGACCCAGACCCCTATAAGACTCTGTCACTCCAACGCTTGTGTGTCATTAATGTTAGCAGATGCTGGCAGGTGTGATGTGGTCTTGAAATTATGTTACAAACTGAAACAGAATTTTCAGTTTGGAACTGAAAATAATGTAAAGTAAAGTAAAATTGCCAGTTCTCTGATTTTACTTTTTGAGGGTATATGTTTGAGTAAAATTAACATTGTTCTGTTATTGTATGAACTCCTGATAACATTTCTCTGAAATTCCAAGCAATTTCGTGTTTGAAATTTTTGTGCTCTCTTAATTTTTTTCTAGAACTGTATGTAGTTGTTAACAGTTTAAGTTGGACAAAACTATTTTATTTTGTATGTGAAAATACACATACAAAAACATCGGTGCAGTTTTCAATGACAATTAGAAAACTGCACCAACAAATATCTTCTCTTGGGTCTTAGCCCTGCTAGTACCCCAAAGGTCAGATCCAAGAATTGCCTCTGGTTGAGTCTATGTAAAATTCTGACAAGAACAGAATTTATTGTGCGATTACCTCTGAACATCATAGTTGGCATTGAAGAGACTTCCCTGCCACAAGCCTGTGATCTCCTCAGTCTCCTTTTCACTGGGATTTCCAGACACAGTTGCAAAGACCATCAAAGTCCTGCCTTTCTTTGACATCTTAAGAAGGTCCTCTGGCTTGGAGGGATCCACTTTGGAGAAATCAACGGGTGGAGGAGGGCGTCTGTGCTCAGGAAGGTCCCCTTCTTCAATATCGTCATCTTTCTGTATGACAGAGAGTCTATCTTTAACTCATGAATTAACCTAGTGGTCTGAATTATAAATCATTCTTTACTTTGATATTTCCTCCTTAAATTAAGTTCCATTAAACAAGCTTCAGGAGGTGACAATTTGTAGAGGCCAGTTGGCCCCACAGAGTACATAGACACTGGTTTTACTAAATTCGCAGGCAGTGAAGTATTCTCTTCAATTCAAGCAATTTCATGTATATAGTAATCCCTCCCAACAAAGGGCTACTGTAGCAGCCGTTCCCCCGAACCAGGCAGTTGTACATGATCTGAAAACTCTGTTACCCCATCAAATTCTTGATCTACCGATAATGTTGTCTGATGTGTCTACATGGTGTTCTCTATATAAACCCGCTGTTTCTCTTAGATTATTATTGATCACTATATTTTGTTTGAAAATAGCTTCTAAGTAAGTTTTATTAGTCCTGGACACGTAAGCAGGCTAACATTTAAATGTAAACCAGGAAGTTCACAAACCTCCCACTGTTCCAAAAGCCGCGCCATATCTGCGTCATTGTAGTCTCGAATGTCCTTCTTTTTCTTGGGTTTACCTGTACTGTCTGTTGCTAAAATATATAGCAAACATGTACAGAGCAGAATAACTACAAATGCCAACTTGCAGAAAGACGCCATGTTTACAGATGGTGTGCTGTGATTGGTCACAAATCAACCGGTCACGAGCCAACAGGGGCGTATCAGAGACGTAAAATCTGGCAGATGGCGCACAGCCGGGGCTAGAAGATTTCAAAATAAAGCTGGCTTTGTGAATCTTATCAGTTTGTTCATAAAATAAGGTTGTTCATGTCATAGTAGAGAGAGAGAAAGAGAGAGAAAAACAAAGAGAGAGAAGTAAAGAGAGAGAGAGGGAGAAAGAAAGAGTGAAAGAGAAAGTGAGAAAAAATGTGAGAGAGAAAGAGAGAGGGAGAGAGAGAGAAGCCACCTGGAAGATCTGTGTTTCCATCAAATGAGTCAAATCTCTCTAATACCTGGTGGCCAGTAACAAGGTTTAATTGAGTTGATCTTGAATCCATTTTTCTTGTTACTCCTCATGTGTTACAGTTCGGTGGGATCTAGAGAAACACTTAACTTAGGTAATTTAGATATTGACAAGGAAGAAAAAGCCTTGTCTGATCACTCATCAAAGTTCTTCAGTACCAAAGTTCAGTATTGTGTCCCTGCTTTTCTGATTAATGCTCTCCTCCAGCATGTTAGTTTAGGTCACCTGTATCAAACTCCAGTCCAGGGTCAGTGTCCTGCAATGTTTAGATGTCTCTCTGCTTCAGTACACATGGCTCCAATATAAGCTCATTAGCAGAGCTCTGTAGATATTGACTGCATTATAATGAGGGAGTTTTGGCACTTTATTCAAGGGACAAATCTAAACGTTGCAGGACTCTGGCTGATGAGGACTGCAGTTTAAGACCACTTGTTTAGGTAGACAGTTGGTTCATCCTCTATGTTCAGATTATGGGTTGAACAGAACTCTTTGAGATATTCAAAGGTGAAAGATGAAATAATAAAAAAAAATAAGCAAAAGTCCTGATCTTTATGGGAGTGTGCAGGTTTCTTTAGGAGACATGTTTGGGTGATGATGGTGCTGAACCATCCATCCATCATCTTATCTTAGTGGGGTCACGAGAGGTGCTGGTGCCTGTCTCTAGCTGTCAATGGGCGAGACGCAGGGTCTCCCTGGACAGGTTGCCAGTTCATTGCAGGGCAACACAGAGACAGATAGGATAAACAATCATGCACACACACTCACACCTAAGCAGAATTTAGAGAGACCAGTCAGCCTGGTCATGTTTTTTGACAGTCGCAGTACCTAGAGAGAACCTACACATGCACAGGGAGAATATGCCGAGAGACCCTTGGCAGGGATTCAAACCCAGGATCTTCTTGCTGCAATCTATCAATTAACAAAGTTTATTTGTATAGTATATTTCAGCCACAAGGCAGTTCAAAGTGCTTTACATCATAAAAACACACAGACACAAAACCTGCACATTCCCATAAAGATCAGGATTGTGTATTCTACAAAGTTGTAGAACACAGTCAACGATTGTCAAGGCCGATCATCAAACATCAAAACGTTGATTAATTATGTTTTAAAAGCAACTGTAAACAGATGAGTTTTTAGTCTAGGTTTAAAGGAAGTCAGAGTTTCAGCTGTTTTCACAGTTTTCTGGGAGTTTGTTCCAGATTGGTGGTGTCTAGAAACTGAATGTTGCTTCTCCATGTTTGGTTCTGGTTCTGGATGCAGACCAGAACCAGAAGACCTGAGAGGTCTGGAAGGTTGATACAACAGCAGCAGATCTTTAATGTATTGTGGTGCTAAGTTGTTCAGTAATTTATAAACTAACAACAGTATTTTAAAGTCTATTTTTTGAGCTACAGAGAGGCAGCGAAGGAACTGGTTCCCTCCTGTTGCAAGGCAACAGTGCTGTCAACTGACCCACTGTGCAACCTTCACTGAACCACTCTTTCACAGTTCAAGCCTGATAAATCCTGGCATTGTGATCTGGAATATGCCCATGACATAAAGGAAGAAAAAAATCCATTGATGGAATAACCTGGTCATTCAGTATATTCTGGTAGTCAGATGACCTCATTCTTTGAGCATATATTGTCACTGAATCTAGACCTGACCAACTGCAACAACTCCAGATCAGCACTGCCCCCTCAGAATAGTACAGTAGGCACTCGGCATGATGAGTGCATCACTTCACCTCCTCTCTTCTTACTGTGATGCGCCCATCACTCTGGAGCAGGGAAAACCTGGACTCATCAAACCACATGAACGAGACACAGCTGGGAACAATCAAGGAGTAGACAGGACAACAGGAGACTCAATGAACTGAAAACAACACACAAAAACCTAACTTAACACAGGAAAAAACAAATCCTTACAGTATGTATTCATTTTAATGTATGCCCCCTTGTTTGTTTGTTTGTTTTATTTTTGTCAGTTTGTAATGTTTAGAATATTTGTCTTGCTGCTCTCGGCCTAACAGTGAATGAGGATTCTCAGTTTCTCTGCCTTCATGTTAAGTCACCGGGCCCCTGGTGAGGAGGAGGGAGGCGGATCTGTGCCCTCTATCAAATTATGGGCAAAAATATATTTTTTTCTACATACACCTGTTTGTGGATAAAAACGTAGGCCTGATGTTGAAGTTAAAAAAAAAAGTTTCTATTTATTTTTTGTAATTGTCCTCGTAAAAGCGGAAAGACCCTCCTCTCCCCTAAACACAGAAATGCTTCGGCTGCAGAGAAAACGTCTAACTTTCATTTTATCAGGCTGCCCCAGTGCTGGACTAAATGCCTGGTTTCCTACAAGCAGCCTGAGTCTGTCCAACCACTGTGGTCAGAACTTGATATCCTGATATAAAGAAATGGTACCACGACGCACCTCAGAGCCACGATACCGCCTGCTCACTGTTCACTCTCTGCTTCACCTTAACGTTACTACCAGGCAGTTCTCACTGCTGCTGACGGGATCTGGGCTGCAGGTGAGCAACTGTGAATGGAAGATACTGAAAAACCTCAATTGCTAAAGAAAGATCCAGTTAATAGCATTTGGAGATCACAAAATATCACATAAACATCAGTGGAAATACTTTACCAACCATTTGGAATACAGCAACAACCAAATATGCCACCATTAAAGAAATCAAGATGTTCCAAAAGCAGGACGGATTGGCATAGGAACTACTGGGAGATTCCAGGTAGATTTCAGCACAGAGATGTGGCTTGCTGTTCATGCAGGGCCGGCCCAAGGTAATATGGGGCCTTAGACAGAATCATGATTTAGCCCCCGCCAACCTCTCCTACCAAGGACACCAGCATCACTAACAGTAATGAAGTAAATGTAGATTAAGTCTGTGACAATTGGTTGAGTTTAAAATCATTCACTGAATATTGGTTATTATTTGTTGTAATGTATTTGTGAACAAGCCCAGCTCAAACACAAAGATTATACCATATTGTAGCCATGGTAACACAATAGTCAAACTACACAGATGATTCTTTACACTTTTACAAAGTAAACTTCCTAATTAAATCTTAAATGGATAATTTATTTATTTAAATTTTTTCTCTGCTGGATGCATGAAATTAAATGTAATAACATTGTCATTGTCAATAAATGACTGTCACAGGTTTAGATGTATGGACTGTGTTACAATTCAACCATTTCTAGGGGCCCCTGAATGTTTGGAGGGCCCCTACCAGCAGTTACTGAGTTTTCTTTGCC
>CAEGAG010315011.1:0-15172 GCA_903067065.1 Brachyrhaphis terrabensis
CATCAATTATTTTTAGAACTGCTTTTTTGTGCAATTAAACCAGCAAATCTTTTTAGGGTCCATTTCTACCAGCTTCTGAATTTCTAGATATTTTGTCAGTTTTTTCTTTGCAAATCAGCTCAGTCAGTTTGGATGGAGAGCGACTGTAAGTAGTGATGCATGATTTTATCGGCATGGTATCGGTATCGGCCGATATTAGCTGTGAAATTTGATATCAGACATCGGATATTCCGTCAAAATAACTCACCGATATAAAAGCTGTTTTTATGACAAACCAGTGATAGTGATGCCTGTAGTACAGCACAATGTCATATTTACACTGTTTAAGTGTTGTTGTCGTCTTAGAGAGAGCAAATGTTAAGAATAAATTTTACATTAAACATAATGCAAGTTGAAAGTGTTTCATCATTTTCAGCCTCCTTTTTTAGCATTTGCATTTGATAGTAGTCTAAAGAGACAAAGATAATGTAGTATTTCAGTTCCACAGTAGAGAAAGCCATATAATTTTAGTAAGAAGGTGTAGGAAAAAAAATATCAGTATTGGTATCGGTTATCGGCCAAATAAGTTTTAGAATATCGGCATATCAGATATGGACCAAAAATCCAATATCATGCATCCCTAACTGTAAGCATCAATTTTCAAGGCTTTAATTAGGTCTAGGTCTGGAGTTGGACAAGGCCATTCTTCCAAATGAATAATGCTTTGACCGAAATCATTGCATTCTAGCTGTGGTATGAATGTGGTCCTACTGGAAGGAGAACTCTTTCTCCTTTCTTTAGACTTTTCTTCAACCTCTACCATGTTTTCTTCCAGAATTGACCTGTGTTATTACTATCTTCTGCTGAAGAAAAGCATGCCCTCTGCATGATTCTGCAGCATTTTTGCCACTTTTCTTCAAAGGCCAAATATGTGCATTGCTGAATCAATGGTTGTTTTGTCCACCTGAGTTATGAATCTCTACAGCTCCTCTAGAGTTACCTCTCAGCTGCACATCTGATTGATTTGCTCCTTTCTCGTCCTGTAATTTAAAGTAGACTGCCATAGATTATAGTGATGCCATACCCATGTTTTCATGTATTGAACATTACTCTTTGAAGATAGTTTTATGTGCGAAATCTGCTTTAACATCCCCTCAGTCTTATTTCTGATCTACCTACTGTCATATTTGGTTTTAATTTAAAACATTATCATAAAACACAATCCTGTTCCTTCATTAATGTTCTTTAACAAACTTCTGAGGCCTTCGTAGAACAGCTAAATTAATGTCGACATTAAATCGTAAACAGATGTACTCTATTTAGGAATTAGATAATGTATGAAGGTGATTTAGGTGTGTCACACAGTTCTCACAACTATGCACTGTGGTGTTGGTTTAAAGTTTGTGGTTGTGTGATAAAATGTGAAAAATTTCAATATTTATTTCCTATTTTTTCCAGGCACTGTAGGCATACAACTTTTACAAGCATGTGGATAAAAGGAGCTGTAGCTGGAGTGACGGGTTGGTGTTTTTGTGATGTGCATGATCCTCAGAGAGGTTTCAGGTTAGAAAAACATGGGTTGATAGATGAAGGAGCAGGGACTGGGGGTGAGACGGTAAAACGGTTGACAATAAAGAAGAGATGCATGAGGTGTGTTTTGATTTGGTTGTGAAAGACGTGAGATGGTGGTGGAATTCACATGGAACCTGATGCTTCTTTTGCATCTTTTTATCTCTTTTTCTCTTCACTAAGGCTATGTTTACTTTTCATGCTCCAGTTATAAAACACAAGTGGAGTTTTCTTCTATGAGTGAACAAAGCCAGGTTACTGAGTTGGAAGAAGTTAGCTCTGCAGAAGAGTGGAAAGGGTCAAGTCAGGAGAATAACATTTTACCTTTGTGCAAAACCTCTGATGATACTCTGTTTCTGAGCAGTAAGAGTTTCCATGCAATTTAAGGCTGTAGCTATCCAATATTTTATTATGCACCTACAGGTGATTTATCTTTTTGTTTTAATTACTCCTCTTGCCCAATATCTACAGTCAACATAGTAAAATATTTGTCAGAAACACTTAATGGCATTTTCGTTTTAGAAAAAATCTAACAGTCACCCTTGTCATGAGTAACTTCCTTTGGAAATATGTTTACTCTTTACCTTACGAAATATAAAAGTAAAACTCGGTCTGACATTTGATAATGTAAAGCTTTTTGTCTATTCTTTTTTGAAACGCTTTAAACTTTTGGTCCTTTATAATAGTACATCATGATTGCTTGAATTTACTTAATTTCCTCTTAGAGATTGCTGAAAATCTGAGTGGCAAAATATTTACAGCAGCTGGACTGTTCCAACTTTGATGCACCTTATTACAGATCCTTGTGTGAATTTTTTTTAAGTGATTTGTTGATTGATTGTATTCTTGTTTAGGAGCGTGTCATTATTTATCATTATGTAATTTATGGAAGAATACCCTAAAGCCATTTCATCCAAGTCATGCAAATTAAAGTTTAATTCCATCTTACACTAAAGTTATATTTGTATATTTTTAATTAAAAAAGTTTAAAATAAATATCACATTTTTTTCATTATTCTGGTAAAAAAAAATTCTCCAAAATCCTCCAAAATAGCCCCAATCCAATAACTTCCCCTGTTAAAAAGATTTCATGTTCAGGATTGTTTGTAATCAAGTCAAAACATAATCTGTGCTTAAATTTAACCAAGTAGTTTTCCTATTAAGAAACCAAAACAAAGCAAATTGGCAAAGCAAGTTAGAGAGTCTAATCTGAAAGATGAAAAATCAAATGGAAATTTCCTGAATCACATCTAATGTGCCTCCAAAAGAAAAATCTATATTCTGGCTCTGTATAATGTTTAATGCAGTCTTTGTGATTAAACTCATCAGTCCATCATCAGATGGACACTTTTTGTGGATGTTTATATTTCTAATGTGCCATCTGTCTGCATCACTCTTTGACACTAAGCCCATCACTGCCTCTCCTCACACTTCTTCTATTTGTACAAGCAATCTTGAAATCATACAAAACACATTTATTGAGCATTTAAGTAAATACGTTTTACTTCTCCTTTTACTCATCATGCAGACTTGCCTCCCTGTCACCACTTAACAACAAACAGCAATCCTTCTTCCTGCAGGTGGTAAAACTCGAACAGAACTTTCTCCATATAACCATAACAGTTTAAGGATCACTGCAATTAGTAGTTTATCAAATTACTTTGATTCCATCTATAACCGAGTAGTCAAACCCACATAAACGGCTAACATTTTGAGAGTTGTATTCTGTAACTGTGTTGACATCATCAGGTTTTAAAGCCCTCAAAAGAGACCCCAATAGTTGTTTGTTTGTCAACTCTTTTACAGTCGCAAGAAATGGTTGTGTAACAGCTGAGATCACTAACATAAGAGTTTACTGTCTGTAGCCAAAATGCTCATTTGTTCCTTTGATTTTGCACAACCAAGTCAGTATGATTTCGTGTTTTCACCTCAGCCACCACCGCATGACTGACTGTGACACCTAAGACGTACCACAAAAGGTGATTGTTTCACTTGTGAATGAGGCTCACACCACAGACCGAGCTCATTATGCAGCAGTTCAGCATTCTCACTGCTAGCTGCGGTTCTGAATGCATGCTTCATTTATTATTTAATTCAGTGAGTCTGCAGCTATGTAATATAGGTGGTTTAGAGAGGCTTTGGGTAAGTCATTAAATTGAGTGAAAGCTGAAAATGAGTCGTGCTGCTTAATGATGCTGGAGAGAGTCACTACCGTCTCTCCCAGGTTTTAGCTGATGAATTTAGATTCATGATCCAGATCTTGTTTGAGGTTTCAGCGAATTAAACTAGAAATGATTAAAGATGCAGTGCATGGCTTGAAAATAATTAAACCCACAAGCAAAATTTGAAATTCTGAGTTAAAATAATCTTCATAATTTGCTGAACAGATTATTAAATCAGGACAAATTCAAGTTTTATGCCAAAACTTTGCAAATTCTACTGATCCTAATGTAAAATTGATTTGTTCAACACTTATTTAAGATGGTGATATATGCAAACAGACAATTGTATTAAAAGTGCTCTGGAGTCGGTATAAAAGCACTGTTGCCTGTTGGAGGATAAAGTATAAAAATATGCAGACAAAGGAAAAAAGGATGCATAAAACATAATGCAAAAATGTCTGAAGTCACTAACTAAAAAACTATGAAAAGCAAAACTTGTAAAGATTTGTAAAGCATTAAATTCGGTGGAGGATTTTTTAAAATTAAATTCTTAAAGCAGTAAACATAGCAAAACGGAGCAGCTCTACAAGACCATGGCTGGCACATAGAAAAACCCATCAAAGGTTTACAAATCCTCCTCAAATTTGTCTTCTGGTCCTCTGATTATATAGTTCAGTCTTTCTTAACCACAGCAGCATCAATATATTTTTTGAAAGTGTCCATTTTCCTCTAGTTCAGGGCTATCGTTGTCCAAAGTCAATTAAATCAGAATGTTTTGAGTTGACCACAGAGTCCTCAGGATACATTTCTAACATCGATAACATTTGCACTGCAAGGCTGTCTCACTCGCACGTAAGAACAATTCCTCTTTCTTGTTATTATTAAGAATTTGGAATGTCAGCGGGACCAGTGGTTCAATATACCCTCTCTGACTTCTTTACTAAGTAAAACTTTCCAGTACTGACTCAGACCTTCATGGTGTTGATTCAGCAACAGATACATTCCTCAGATTTTGGTCAGATGCCAGCTGCACATCTCTGATGGGTGTCTCCTGTTCCTTCGCATACTTAAGGTGCTTTATTGGACTGAATTCTTGGAGGTCACTGGAATCCAGGGAACTCATTCATTCAACAAACCAGTTTGAGATGACTGGAGCTTTGTGACATGGACAATTATCCTGCAAGACATGGACATTAAAATATGTGTATGCTGTGATCTCAAACCATACTCAAACAGGCTTTTGCATATAAACAATGTTTGTCTAAATCTGCGCTTTGACTGTGGGTTCATTAACAGTATTTCCTCCAGAATTTAATCTTTCTGTTTATCTAGTCTGTTTACTATGTCTGCAAGTTTGCTATACAGAGTCATTTATGTAGATTATGTCCCCTGACACTGAGCAGGTGCTCGTCTTCTAGGAGTGTCGCTGTAATCTGTGGATCCAGATATCCACAGTGGAGAACAGAACGTGGTGAAATTAGACTGGCGAAGCATTAATCTCTGATTGTTTCATTGTGGGTGTGGTGTAAAACCCACAGACTGCCATTATAAACTCAGTGGAAATGTGTTGGTAGATTGGATTTTAAATTAACTGCGCTAGTTCATAATTAAAGCAGACGAGATGAGTCTCATAGAAAAATTCTGCTTCAATTTAAACTTAATTTCAACTTCAAATTGAATAATCAACATTCTTGGGCAGTTTTATTTGTTGTAATCTAAATGCTGAAAATATTTAAGCTCTGCAAGTTAAAAGATCTTAAAAAGGCTTTGATGAGACCATTTCTCTCTCTGTCTAAGTAGAGACGCTGAAACCAGAAGTTAGTTGTTTTTCTGACGACAACCTATAAGCCTGTTCCTTCCTACGTTGTTCAGACCTTAAGAAACCTTTTGCATGATAAGTAAAACATCTCTCAAGAAATCAGAAAATAAGTCCAGTTGCCTTAGGACTGCTTGGGTCGTTTTCTAGGCTGATTTTGACTCACTTTTTTCTGACTTGGCCCTGGTTCTTGAAACGGTTTCTGCACAGGTTAAGGGTTCCTCTGCAGAAGGAAAAATACATCAGACCATCAGCAGCAGAAACAGACTAAATTGTGATAAATGGCAGGATGTACAGCTGTGAAAGTAATGCAATGTAAATGTTTTAAAGTTACTCTGCAGTTACTGTCAATTTATGGTTTTAATTGATAAAGAAATTAGTAAAGCTACATTCCTTGATAAAGGAATTCCTTTATCAAGGTATGTAGCTTTACTAATCATACACAGTGAAGCTACAGTCAACCTATTGTACAACATATGCACCACTTTTCTTTCCTGTCATGCTTGAGACGTCAGGTAAGGTTAGAAAGGATAGAAAACCTCTGAGACGCCAGAGGTTTTCCATAGTAGAATGACTCTCCTGTAGGGTTAATGTGTCTTTTGTTCACAGAGTCTTTGACATGTTCTTTCCTATATGGAATAAAGGACATCTCATTAGGCTAAAACACATTCTTTAGCTTGATTGCCTTTTGGCCAAAGTCAGCTCATACTGTGGAGGTAATGATAACTCTTCCAACCTTTAGATAATCAGCTTTCCCCCCCGAGAGTCCATTAAAAAGAAAGACAAGGTGTTGGCAGCATGGAGTTAGACAGAAGGGAAAAATGGCAAAGCGTCACATCATTATATGTCGAGGTGGGAAATTTCTGGTAATTATTGAATAAAAGCTGGTTGACAAGGAAGAAGAAGAACAAGTGATTCATACCCATTGTTTCTTCTGCTAATTAGAAACGAACGATCAAATTCAACTTTTTCTATATGCTAAAGTATTGTGGATATTTTTTCTTTAAGTTAAGAACTATGCTAACGTTCAGTCCTGTCTTTTCTTAATTGGCCAGATTGTCAGTTTTACTTGGCAAACATTCAGATATTCATGGCAGTGTTTCCTAAAAATTAAACATTTTACCAGGAGTCAGGTATGTTGCGAGAAGTATTAACATTTGGACTGAAGTCTATAAATTTGTTTTAATTTAGTTTAAAAACGGCCCCAGAAGCTGTCTCTACCATGACATGGTCAGCCAGTTCTTCCGGTTAAATTAACATCAGCAGACCTTCACAAATTACCATTAAATAACTTTCAGAAATAGTTTTTGGTTTGTTAAAGCATAAGAACCTTAGACCATTTTCTACCTCCCAAGAAACATCTTTATTTTTTTAAACCCATGAGAGGAATTCATTAATATATAAGAGTTTGCACACGACACCTGAAAGTGCCAATTTCAAGTTGTCCTTATAAATCACAAAGTTTTTTTCTTTTTTTTCCCTCACCTTGACTTTACCCCTTGGGACTTTATTAAAATATTTAAACTTTTGCACAAAAACACCTTTCCAACCAATTAAAGAATGGAAATTTGCAATTAATTTAGTCATTTCCATTTTGTGTAGAACAATTATTTTTGTGCATAGATTTTCCAAAGCGAATATTTCTTTTCTGCATTTTTATTTGAAAAGTAAGATCTCTAAAAACAATAATATTATGTACTTTGCCAAAGGTCACTATTCTGCATTGAGAAAGCATTATACTTTGCACTGTGGAATCATTCTACATCTAGACTCACTGTGTGGTTCAATACCTTGTCCAATGTTAGGATTATTTAAACCACCCTTGTCTAATAAGAAACTAGACTCCGGGACAATTTATAATAGAAAATAAATGGGCAGCTAATATAGCTAATATTAACAAAGGTAATCGTTAGCACCAGTGGACCCAGACTGAAGCTGACAACTTTAGCAGAAATAAGCTGCATTTCCATTAAAAATGTGTGCAAAACTTTGTCAATATTCAAAAAAATACAATCTTGCAACTTTCATTTAATACAAAACACAATTTTGTGATTTTCACAATTAAAATCACATGTGAACAACTCTGATCATGCAATAAGTCATTAAAAACCATTTCACTATCCGATTATTGATCTTGTGACTCACGTTTTTGGGAAAAAGTGCTTACAGTTTTGTGTAATAACCCCCCCCCCCCAAAAAAAAAAGAAACAAAACACCTCATTCTGGCTTCAAAACAATTTTAAATGCAACTTTTTTTTTTAAATTACCATGTTTCCATTAGGTAAATTTAATTTTTAAATTATGCAACTATATAGTCATTGGAAAAGCCTTAAGTAAAAAGCCTTAAAAACCAACCCCGCTGACTCCAGTAGATCGCCAAGTAGAAAAAAAAAAATCAAAATCCCTGGACACTGAATGGGGATGCTGCTGAATACATTTGGTTGGTCAAGATTGTTTATAATTTTCACCACATTTGTTTGCACAATTAAAAAGTATATATATATTGACCATATGTTTTTTTCATGTCATTAAAGTTTAAAATTTCGACTTCTAATTTTAAGTTTGTTTTTCTAAATGTGTGTTGAATTGCCCTTTACCCAATACAAACCTTTATGTATTGGTTTAGCCCTTATTAATACCATGAAGTTATTGTCACGCTGTAATTGGTTCGATTTTTCTGATCAAGACTAAGCAGAACCCAACGGTTGACATTTTTGTATCCTGACATCCCTGGAACTTTCTCAGGCAGATGCCTATCTGGTCAGTGGGATTTCAAATGGTTTATTGAGTAGGAGAACATCAATAAGTGACAGAGAACAGTCATAGCAGGGGCTCAGACAAAGATAAAAGTCACCCGGTCTTCCATATTCAATGTCCCTTTAAATAAAATTTCATACCGATATCATTTTTTCTGAATGGAGTCCATCTTTATAGCACTTATCTCCATCTTTGGTCTTTGCCTGCCTTTCAGACTGTGAAATGGAGAGCAGTAATTTCCTCTGCTCCTCTGTATGTTAATGAAGCGCTAATCTGTTTCTGAGCGAGAGCCTTAATGAGGGCGACGTGCTCCTCTCTCTCACAGCCGGCTTGCTCCTATTAGGCTGCCATTATGGAAATGGCTCGGTACGGTGTGCCGTCCTGGGAGTGGACTCAAATGTATGCCTTATTTCCACTTTTGAAGCTTTCTTCTCCCTCCTTAAGAAGGCTGGGTGTTCCTCTGAGGGAGCGAGCTGCAGATAAACAAACATGGTAATGACGAGCATGGGGAGAGGCTTCGCTCACTTTGAGGTCTGGCCTTTTTCAGATGCTGGATGCTTAATAGGCCACTGAGGAGGGATTGTTGGAGATGGAGAGCTTGGTGTGAGCCAAATATCAGACTTCTCTCTTAGATATACCCCCAAGCCAGCTACTTTATCGCTAATCAACATCATTGTGTTTATGGAGTCTTTTTTTACCCCCCTCTGGTGAATCTCCTGCTCATAATCCCCGGCCAAGTTAAAAAGGAACACTCAAAACCTGAATTATGGGAGATTATTAACTTTATTTTCCTCTAGATTATTGCATTCCATCAATTGTGTCACATCCCCCGTTATCCTAAACGCCTGCCGATGAGGATAATACTCCACTGGATTTAAGGAAACACCCAAACCAGATTAAAAGTAGGAAAAAGATGTTGCTTGAAGCTGAGCGTGTTTCAAAGACCTGTATCAAAGGATATTATAGCTTTATTCATTTAGGATGTATCTAGGCCAGCCCAACCCGTGCCACTCCCACAGACCACATATGAAGGGTGGAGTGGTGGGAGACTGTGAAATGGATTAACGTCTCTCCCTTACTTTAATCAAAAATTAAAATTTTCAGCTTTTGTCTTTGTCCTCCTTTTCCCCATTTAAGCTCCAATCTCTTGACTCTCCTTAAAAACCTCCTACGTGTTTTGCCTTTGTCTTCTTCTCCTATATTTGGAGTGTTTTACATCCAGCTTGTCGCTTTTTGTTGAGCAACCGTTAAAAAGCATGTCAGGTGGAGATTGGCTCTTATCTGCACCAAGCAAAGACTTTCACCTTATGCTGAAAGATGAGAATGAAATCATGTTAAGCTGGCGTTAAGCTGACATTTATATCTAAGGTGGATTCTTGTAAATGCAAAGCTTTTTGAAGAAGCTCAACTGCATCAATGAGTACAATACATCGGTGGATACGTTAGCAGTTTTTTTTAATAGTTAATGGAGTGAACTGAAGTTAAATGACACATAAGTGGGACATAACGTCGCAGTTATGTTTATTTATTATCTTGCTGTGTTCCTCACATTACAGAAATTCACCACAGGGGCTTAACACTGAGGATTTCTTTTCAGGTGATGAAAAAATGTCATAAACCTTCTGTCATTTTATGTCTCTAAGGGTGGGCTCGAGTTTAAAAATCTGTCAGTTTTTTTCCTAGCTAAGCACATCAATCAAATAGACGTGTGTTGGTTGGTTTGATGCAAGAAATATTTCCTGTTCCTCATCCTACATGAAGAGATTTAATCTGAAACTCTTAAAGCCCTCTTCATGTGTTTACTCTGTATAGCTGTCATTCAAGTGTCTTGAAGTAGGCTTCAAACGGTGAATTTTGAAGTGATAGTTTTGTGTCAGAGCAACCCATTAAAACGCTCCACATAGCAACTCTAACATATATAAAGTCATTTGGGATGTTTTTTTTGATGTGAAACATCTCGCTCTGTGTTTTAAAAATGAATTGAGTGCCCCAGATTCACCTATTTAAAAATTTACAGACTGTTTTGTTTATGCCATGGTATTTGTCAGTTCTTCTTGCTACTGTTGGCAGAGCTTTGGGCGACGTCGGGATATAAGTCGCTCTAAAGTGGAAGTTTCATCAGTCAAAAAATACGAGACAAAAAACATATATAAGTAACACTGAACTACAAGTTGTATTTATTTAGAAATGATAAAACTTGAGGGGGACCTTGAAAATATTGATGATATGATTCGGTAGCATGTTGTGTTAAGATACATTCTTTTTAACTCAAAAAATCTGTCAACCATGGCTAGGAAGTCTGCTGGCAATTTCTGACACACCGATGTCCATGTTCTAAATTAGTTTGGTCCATAGCGGCTCCACTTTGCTTACTTTCAGCCTGTGATTAGCTTTCTTCATTTCTGCAGATGGTAATGTTTAATCCTTGGTTCAGTATAAATTAATATCTAACACAAGTCAATAAATGCATCATGAAGAAGATAAAAAGTATATAAACCAAACTTAACTGTAGGTTGCAGCTGGTGCTGCAACCTAAGTATGACTTTTATTCAAGTAAATACGGTAAATAGCACCGATTTACATTAAACTCACTCAAGTCACTTAATAGGAAGAGGTCTATTTTATATAGTTATATAGAATTCAGTCAGTCCACCAATCCAGCACAATACATTCAGCTTCACTTCATCAATTGATAAACAGCTAATTGTCAAAGGAAGGCCAGTCAAATGCATTTAGCCGTTGACTTTGCAGCAATCTCCCACCCTAGGCAAGCATGCGGTGATAGTGGAGCAGATCAACTCCATTTTAAATGGAAGAAACCTCCAACAGAACCAAGCTCAGCAAGAGCCTGGGGTATTTTCTAGGAGAAAAAACAATATAAAGAGAAGAGTTTCTAGCAGTAGTATCTATGCCCATTTAGGAAAAAGACAGCTAAATACAGATTACCTTTGATGGAGAAAACAAAATTCAACAGTACAGTTAATGTAAGCAGTATTTCTTTGAGTGGCTGCACCTGGGAAAGACACAAATACAGAACACTGAGCCAAGCATACTTTAAAGATAAACAAAGATATTATGTAATGTTAATGAGAGCAAAAACTCATTCATTGAATTAATTTAGGAAAGGACATGACTACACATAGATTCACTGAGTTAGGAGTACTTTCGTAAATAAACAGTAGACCAGATTAAGGAGAGAAATTGCTCCAACTCTGGCTCTGACAATAGAGAAGAAACAGAAAATACAAAATTAATGGCAGCAATAATTGCAAATATTAATAAATAAATGGAAAAAAAATCAACAAGGAAAAGTCTTTAGTAAGTTCTCACACAGCCTGGGGCTTTAGGACGCAACTGTAGTGACAGCTCAGCAAAATCTAATCCACACTAACGATGAGCTTCATCAAACAGGAAAGTTTTAAGCCTCCTCATAAAATTAGGGAAAAAATACACAAGTCAAACCTCAGCCAATGTGAACTAATGTCAGATAATTAGAGAAAACCTGTAAAGGTTCAAAGCCTAAATGATTAATCTGTGTCATAAGACAGAAGCAATTTATACGAGCCAGTGAAAAACATTCTTATCGACAAGGCAAGCTCTTACCCCTGACTTATTAGCTTAGATTTAAATGCTCCTAACCCACAAGGAAATGAGCAACCACAGCATATAGCAGCTTGCAAATGTACTGGAAAGCTGATCTGATGCACACTCTCTTTTACTCAACACTGACCACAGTATTAAGAAAGGAGGATTGTGGAGCTGCCATATTTCTCCAGAGAATGGAGGAAAAGACTCCCCTGTGGTTGAATGAAAGAAGTTAAGAGGAGAGGGATTCAGATGGGAAGAAGGGGGATTTAAGACATTTGTCACACAAAGAGGGAAGGCACCGCACATGGGTTTAACCCTGTAAAATATGCCTGTGTGCATGCATGTATTTGCGCTGTGTTTTTAATTAAAGCCATGGCTGCTAAGCGGCGAGAGGCCTGACTGAACGATGCGGTAGTGATGCGGCTGTCCCAGTCATCCTCAGTTGGCTCGCAGAGTAGTGCAGATGTCATGGCGCTGCCTCTGAAGCAACCCGAGTGTGCACCCCCTGCAAAATGCAAACCAGATTTATCTCAGACTTTACAGCCGAGTATGACGGCACTAAACATGTTTACCGACTCCAGCGAAAACCCAGAGCCTCATCACTTGTTTATGAATCTCTGCTTGTGTTTGTTTTAGCGTCAAATCCACATTGCACTTTTACACCCACAAGTTAGAGCTTTGGCTCACGTAGAGAAATTTTAATTGAATTCAGGGATAGCTGTTCCCTTCAGAGAAGTCACAAAACACACACATGTCTGTAAGTTTGTGTTAATCTTCCATGGCAAAATATTTCAAATGCTCAACCTGGGGTTAGCTGGTAGCAAACATTAATTAACTTAAGAAAAATTTATGCTGTAATGCTTCAGCAGTTGGAACAATTTGTAAGTATTACTTTATAAATGAGGACTGTTTGACAGTGACGGTCGCATTTTGTCACTCAACAAACAAAACATATAATTTATAGCAGTTTATTGTGATAAACAAGCAATTAGGCACTACTTTTAAACACACAAATAAAATACATTAACTTTATTGCTTTGAGATGAGAAAATGTGAAAAACTTCAAAGATTGTGAATACTTTTGCATTGTTAATGCACTCTGAAATATCTAAATAATACAGCAATTAATATTTTACTAATCTGCTATGAAGTAAATGTATTTTATCGTCTCTCTGCTGTTTCCCTTCCAGCACAGCTCTACAGATCCTGAAAAAAAATGCCCATGTTTAAGATTATTGCCATGCTTGATGAAATAAAAAACCCTGCAATATTTTATTGGGGTCCATAAGTGGCTATAAAGTGTTTATTTCTGTTGCATATCAAGTTTGTCATGTCCTTGATTTTATAGCCCAACCACTAAAATGCCTCAATGAAAGAAAACATATTTAAGTGGAACCATTAAAGTTGTTAAACAGTGTACAAATAGGACAAACCTTTAAAATATGTTTTATTCTTGCTAAAGAATGAGTTTACCATGCTCAGAAGTTAATCTTTTAAGACTTACAGAAATAGCTGTTCAGATAATTGGTGGCTTAGAGAGGAAGTTACAGAGAATAACCAGAAAGCTAATCTGTCAATTGGTTTATTCTTCTTCACCATGGGCCACAGAGGGACAAAGCTTTGGCTCTGCAGGCCTCTGCTTCACCGAAACAGGACTGTACTCATGTGTGAATATATGTGTGTGTTGAGGCATGTCTGCATGGAGCCTGTTTGTATATCAGTGTCCATGCTTCAGTGTGTTCCTGTCACTCTGCTTCAGTGAGTCGCCCACTGGGTGCAGACAATCCCAGCCTTTGTGTTTACGTCCTGCTTTGCTCTGCACTGTACTGAATGCACTTTGGGGAGTGAAGCGTGTGAAAATCCCACCCTTGCCCACCTAGAGGCTTTCTACTTCGTTCATCTGTCTGTGGACATTGTAAGAAAGCGATGCTTGTGTGCATGTTTGAGATTTCGTGTGTGCTATTTATGAGGCCGTGACAATCCACAGCAAACAGCCAGTCTCAGCGTTGGACACCACAGAGAGTTTCTTTATTAGTTTTTATTGCATTAATGGCTGAACACAACTACTTGACAGACGACCCCAAGCAGAGGCTCCTCTCTCCCCTCAGATTCAGAGTTGTTGCTTTTTGTCTCTTGCTCTTTTCTTTACCTTCTTTCATCAGACTTTAATGTGAAAATGTCTTCATATTTTTCTCTTCGCCAACAATTTGACATGTCACAGCCTGAGATGAGCAGATGTAATGAATAACATCAATATTCGCCTCATCAAACACAGTCAGCTCTTTTCTACTGATCTCTGTTGCTCTCTAATGATGTGGAACAGGCAGATTAAACGGTTCTGTAGAAATAATAAACACATTTATCCCTTGTTTATATGTAGTACTGAAGCATATTGATTTTTTTTTGTGTGTGTATGATTATGTCATTCTGCTTGTTTGTACCAGTTAACCTTTGAATTTAGAGCTAATAACTTCATAACCTCACTCCAAACAATCTAAACTAACTGCTTGTATTGTATGATTCCTATTGCAGGCATATTTGTAGCTGTTGATGTTTTTGGTATTGTGAAATATTTGCATTAATGCAACTGGTAGGCCTTAGACATTATCAAGGGGGTCATAATGTGATGTGCAGCTTGCAGCTTCCTTCTGTTTATCCGAGCTCATCTGCTCAGTGAATCAGTCCTCTTGTTGTTAATTAATTAGCTGCTGTTAATTGATTAAGTAGGCTGTGTAAACATCTGTCCAGTTTTCTTTATGTTGTAATGCTGTTCAGCCTTACATGTCTTACATATCTGTGTATTCCAGCAGGACTTGAACACTCTGTAGGAGTTGTATGAATATGACATATTGTTAGCATAGCTCCACCTCATTCACCTCCCTGGCTTAAAAAAGACAAATTTGTCTGATCAAAAACCCCAGATTCGTTGTTCAGTATTCCTGGATTCACCTTTTCAGATCTTTCTGTGCATGTTTATGGATGTTCTCAAAAGCATATCTAACAGGTTTGAAAGAAGCTGCAGCTTGGGGATCTGAAATACCTATAGACATAATGCTGCTTGCCATGCTATTGGTTGGTGTTTGCAATGCAGCTAGTGCAGGAGCTGTATTCATTTTTCTTTGTGCCAATTGGCTGAATCCCCAAGAGGGAGACTATAGATGTTAGATGTTTTCCATTGTTAATATTATGCATATAGTTACATTTGGTGGTTGAACTGTTAAAAATAGGTGGATATAACTTCAAATATTCCCTGGTGGTTGTGGTTCCTAACTGGGGTCCTCTGTAGTCATAGAATAGAAAT
>CAEGAG010315026.1:0-25401 GCA_903067065.1 Brachyrhaphis terrabensis
CTCTCCCTGGTTTAACACACCTGGATCCAATGATGGCTCATTAGAAGGCCTAAGAAGAACATTGAGATGTTGAAAAGGTGGTTACTACCACCAGGGAGAGAACAAAAACATGCAGGATGCCGGCCCTCGAGGACCGACTTTGGACACCCCTGATTTAGGGTAAAAAATAAGAAAAATATATGAATGACTTTATTCCAAATTAAACTCTTAAAAGCAAGGTAGAGTACTATTTAAAATAAACTTTTTTGAGCTTTATATTATGACATCATTTTAATCCCTCATGAAAAACATACCTGGAGTGTTGTTTCTTTCAGCTCCTTCAGACTAGCCAGCAGAGATTAGCAAACACCTGGTGGAACTGAGCATCAGCTGAGCTCATTATAGGAGCTGCTTCTCAGTGAAATGCTGGTAAAAAGGGTTGATAGAGGAGTGATGTTGTAATGACTTCTCGAAGGCGGAGCTTCATAACGAGCGGGAGCTTCTTAGACAGAGGCCCAATTTCAAGGTATTAAATTATGAAGTAAAATTTCTTTTGAGTCATATTTGAGATATAAAGCGTTTTTATAACAACTGAACGTAAGTCAAGTTACATAATTGGGTTCTAAAACTGCACCATTTAATTCAGTTTAATGATACAATACTATGAAGAACCACCTTTCTATGCAATTACTTTACTGTTAGTCATTTGAATTATCTTGAATATTGACGTGTGGAAAGATGAGTGTATTTCTGCTTGTATATTGAAGCGTTCAATACTTTCTGAATTTTGCGTTTCACACATTTGACCTTTTTATCTTCTTTTTCAGAGACAGATCAAAGAAATTCCTGATTAACTCTGTCGCTCCTTCAGCGTTCTCCATGAAACATGTACGGTCAGTCCGTCCTGAGTGGCTGAAGTCAGACAGAAAAACTCTGACCTCCAGGATTTACATTGTTCACCTTTGACCCCCATGGTCTTTGAGGTCAGACAGACCACACACACACACACGCCAACAGGTTCTGCAGGTCAGTGTGAACATTCATAACTTCTCTCTGCTGCTTCAGCCCTTTTTTAGCACCTTCTAAAATAGCAGTTCATATGAATACATTGCAAAAAATACAAATATTACCAAGTATTTTTGGTCTAGTTTCCAGTGCAAATATCCCAGTGCAGTTGAAATAAGACAAAACTAACTTAAAAGTAACTTTTTCACTTAGAACAACATTATTCTCCATGTTATAAGTGAAGCAATCTGTTTTTCATCAATACTAAGGAGTTATTGACTTAAAACAAGCTCATGTCTCTTGCTGAAAAGCTACTTTTCAGTTAGTTTGGTCTTATTTTAAGTGTACCAAGACATTTGCACTAGAAGCCGAACCAAAATTCTTGGTAAAGTTTGTGATTTTTTCTGCAGTGTGAACTTGAACAGGGTCAACAACCAGCAACGTGAAGGTTCTTGAGAACTTGTAAGGACCTTGTAGGCTAAGCACAGTTCCATGCCATTTCTGCACGCAGCGAGAGGTCGCTCATTCTTCAGCGTTTATGGTCCTGAGCCAAGCTGCAGTGGATGGTGGATAATTCATGCTCAGTGCCCAGGGCTCCCAAGGAACAAGCTCTAAATTATCTGATGGGGGAAAGGGCTGCCAGACAGAAAATTAAGGAGGAAAAAACTTTTCAGCATGATTTAGTCGCCGTACACGACTCTGGGGCCTCAGACGTCCCTTTACGGCCTGACTTCCAGCTCCAGAATGTTCCTTTTTTTTTTTTTTTCCTGCTTCTGCACGCTGGGCACACCAAACCGTTGCCTTCCTTGTTTTTTATTATCTCTCCTAGCATGTCAGCACAAGCCGCTCTTTGTCACCTCCCAAAGTTTCTCTGAAATCTCACCGTGGCTGTTACCGTGGAGGCGTATACAAGCCCCCCGGTGGTGGAAATTACATTCAGTACCCGCAGAAAATCTGGCGTGAGGCGGCGCGAGGCGAGGGCTGCCATTTGGCAAAACAATCAGAAGTGCTTTACGTGTCTGACCTTCACGTGTCTGCATGCAGTAAATACATCTGCCTCCCCACCAAACCCCTCTCCACCCCAGCGTCCGCAGGAGCGACCCGAGCGCCGCGGCTTCCAGTGGGAACGGGGACGGCGGAGCGCGAGAGATACCTGGAGACCAGGAGAGCTCTGCCTCGGGTCGGATTTAAAAGTCAAAATTTGACGAGTAGATGACAATTCTGTGAAAAATGTTACTTTGATTTGGTTCGCATGACTGTCGGGTGTCTAATATGGCCTCATACGTAGAAAACTACCCCCATGCCTTAAACGTTTCTGCATTGTGTCGCTTTAGAACCACAAACTTTAATGTATTTCCTTGAAGATCAGACGGAGATGGTTTTTAAACACAATTTTTAAAGTCTTGATGCAAATTCTCAATTGTATTTTGGTCTGTTCTTTGACTACGCCGTTCTAAAACATGAATATGCTTTGATCTTAGCCGCTATGTAGCTCTGGTTTTATATTTAGGGTTGTTGTCCTGCTTACATCAGAACGTCTGCGTGGAATTTAGATTTATGGCCGGAGCCCAACCCAATTCAGGCCTGGTCAGACTAGAACCATTAGCCTAATGGTCAGGTGGGTCAGGCTTCTCTGACGCGTTCAGTACATAGAGCATGGAGAAAACCAATCAAGACATAAAGCTGTACTGATCCACAGAGTGTAAATAGATGAGAAGAAGATTGTCTAGGATTGGATTTTGTAGGCTCGTTCTAAACTTTACCTCTCCAGTTTTTTTGCCATATTCAGCTCCACTATCCTCCCATCGGCTCCATCCCACAGCATGCTGCTGCTACCGCCATGCTTCACAGCGGGGATGTGGGTTAGTTTCATTCATATTTATCATTTAGAACGAGGAACAAAAGCCTTACATTTTGGTTTCACCTGACCCGTCCTCCTCCTTTCACACTTTTGACGAGTCTTCTGCATAATTTATGGCAAACGACACTTCTTCTGGCTTTCCCTCAATAATATCTTATATTTTTAGAGTTGGTGTTGTCTAACAACAAATCATGTTTACATTTACAGTGTCTCAGGAGGTTCAATCAAACCTGCAGGTCGCCATATATGGAGGTGTAGGGCAGTTTGCTTGAAGATTAAACGTACATAAGGGAGGGCATACGTCAAGTATGGAAAGCTGTTTGTGTTTTATTTGTAACCTATGAAGAGAGACAGTGACTATGGCTCTTTGGGAAACTCTCTATTGGCTTTGATTTCCCTCAGATTGGGTCCACCGGCCTGTAACTTAGGTTGGTTTGCGATGGGATACTTTTTTTATACGTCCAAGTCTTTAACTTTCACTTCACTTCAAGATCACCGGTGGCTTTATTTCCTCCTACCTGAGCCGATTCTACAGAGTTAACACATGTGACCTGGTTTATTCTCAAATTCTTCATATCTTTCCTCTCCTGTCAGTTTAGGAGGATTGGTAGTTTTCTTTTCTTTCTGGTGTTGAGTGATGAATTGACCCGAACACTGAGATTGATTGGGATGTTGCTTTGTCGCCTAATGCCGCTTTAGACTTCTCTACAACATGACCAGTTTGCTGAATTCCTTCATCTTCATGATGCTGTTTGTTCACTAATGTCCTCTAGCAAACATCTGAGGCCTTCACACAGCAGCTACGTTATACATATTCAATAGATGCAAACATGCGTTCCATTGAGGCTTGTGTTTCAGATTAAAAGGACAAGCAGAACGTGCGCCAGCAGCACAGGGATCAGGAGTTTAATTGACTCAATTTGTTCAAAGAAATTTGCTGTAAGCAAAACTGAGTTATATTATTTCTGAAGTTGTTTGTTTTTGTTGTTGTTTTATCCTTGTATAAAATGTTCCCTAATTTCACACTTATGACAAAATAACTTGTTTCGCAATATCAAATAAAACTTAAGAAAGCACACCAGCTATAGAAAACATTAGAGAACAAAAATAGATGGCATATTATAAAAGGAGCTAGTGTATTGGTATGTTTTAAAATGTTACTAAATAACAAAAATATATTTGAATTTGTTCCATATTTACTACAGATGAATCAGGACGGAATAAAATATTTACCAAATACAAATTACCTCAAATAACAGAAGCTTAAATCTCACTTTCCTCCTCTTATCTGCTTCATGGATGTGGTTACTCCAAAACTCACACTTTTCTCCCTTTGTTTTCACTTCTCTGTCAGCGTCTAACGAATCGGCACTGACACATTTTCTCCTCACGTCTTCGATCTCCCGACAGTTCGGCAAAACGAGGCCCGGGGCTTTCGGCTTGTAACGGGGTTTCCAACTCTTTGACCTCTGCCCTGGGAAGCATGTCGCGGTGTTGTTGGATACTCAAAAAGTGACGACTGACGGGGAAAACTAACTGATGGTGTCAATGAAAATGTAAATCATTTAAATGTGGTGAAAGCTTCTGGTTAAACGTGGGGGGTTTGGGGTGCGAAGGGGGTGTACAGCGGAAACGGCATGGCCAACTGTTGCTGATTACGTTGTTAAGAATAAACTGTAATCAAAAACTTATGCAGAAACATTTTTCCTATTCAGAAACATTAAAATCACATAACTTCAAATATTTTAGTCGAATTTTATTTGATAATCCAACACAACTGTGGATAATTATGATGTAAATGTACAAAAACTGTCCTCAGAGATCAACTGGCAAATCCAGCTGTTCTGTGAAAGAATCCAAGGTTAGTTAGAGAACATTAGTGAACAACTTGCACCATTAGGACCAAAGGTCACATTGGACCGAGGGGTTGGGTTATAAAACAACAACAAGACCTTGCAGACTTCTGTTCATACCATTATCTGATATGGCAAGTATGTGGCACAGCTGCAAACCTACAAAAAAAGGGGAAAGGGGCTCTGGTCTGACGAAGGCAAAGTTGAACACTTTCGGTCTCCGTGAAACACAAAATAATTGTGATGTGGGAATGATTTCATCCAGCACACAGGAAGCCGTTTGGGAAGACAGAAGGGTCTGAACACAGGACGGTCTTGGAAGAAAACCATGTCAGAGGTGGCAAAAAGACTTGAGATTGGGGTGGAGGCAGGTCACCAAATCACCAGCTCTGAGTTCGGTGAGCGTTTTCATCTTGAGTCACTGGAGGCATAAGAGTGTTTCCAACGATGCACTTGGTCAGTAGGAAGATTAGGGCAGGAAGACAAGGATATGGGCCGACGGACAGGTGGACATGCAGGTTGACCCAGTGATGAGCTGCTGCTTTAGCTTTTGCCAGGTTCACTGCAAAAATTTAACATCTAACCAAGAATCTTGGGTCTGATTTCTAGGGTAAATATATTTAAGTACACTTGAAATAAGACTAAACTAACCTGAAGGGAACTTTTCAGCAAGAATTAGGCTTATTTAAGTCAATAATTTCTTAATATTGATTAAAAAAAATGACTAGTTCCACTCTCAGATTGTCACTTATGACTAGTACTTTTTTAGTTCATATTAAGGAATTATCGACTTAAAGAAGCTCCTAGTTCCTGCTGAAAAGTTACCCGTAAGTTATGTTTGTTCTAATTCAAGTGCACTAACATATTTAAACTATAAACTAGACCCAAAAAATACTTTTGTTTTTTGCAGCATTTCTCGGTTGAAGAATATGAGCAAACTGCCGCACTTTTCAGATTTTTTGTCAAAACAGTTGAAAAGGTTTAATAGATATTCCAGCAAGTTTCTGATCTCAGATAAAAAATAAAAAATAAATTAAATCTTTCTTTTCTTTATGTATGAAAACGTTCTGACCTTCCTAAACGGAAAATAAAATTGTTCGGTTGTTGTGATATTGTAAGTATTAGGAGGTGGGGGGGTCATTCTGAAATAATCAAGGAAATAAATATTATCATAATTTACAAAAGCTGCTTTTACGCACCAACAGCCATCGGCTTCTTTAGGGGTTTAGAGGACAAACCGGGTCCCACGCTTCAAGAATGCGTCTGAGTCGTTTGCCGTGTGACGGATGACTTTTTTTTTTTTTCGTGAATCGCGTCCGACTCGTGCGTCACTCATTTGAACTTTGCCCATTTTGCCCTCCGTGAGGAAATGTGCGTTCGCCGTGTGCGTGGAGCGTCGGGAGGTCCAGACCCGACAGATAGAGTTACAGAGTGTGACTGAAGAGCTGATGGAGGGATTGCTATAAATTGACTCACCATGCTGACACGCCGCTCACTCCGAGGTCTCCTTTTCACAGCATAAACACTCCATCAGTCAGCACAGACAGTTTACCATCGATGGAGCAGATCGCCGTTTAATTCCTCCCCAGGCACAACAGTAAAACCCGATCCTGTGAAGGGGAAATACCACAGAAACCCCTGGCACAGGTCTGTTTGTGTATTTGCTGATTACGCCTAGTGATTTATTTATTTATTTTATTTTTTTCACTACAGTTTTGACAGATTTTGGATGTCAGGGATGTTCTTAGTGGAAGAAAAAGATCAACCGCTGTTGATGGACCAAGTTGAGGAGTCACAGGAAGCTCTAGAACAATATGGGTTTTATTTTAACCTTAAACATTATATTTACCAAAATAAAAGATTGCTGAGGTCAAAGAAACAAAACTTAACTGACCTGAAAAAGAAAAACACAACATAAGCATACGTACAGCTCTGTGAAAAATTAAGAGACCGCTTAAAATGATCAGCTTCTCTGAATTAATTTTTTTATAGGTCTATGTTTGAGTAAAGTGAACATTGTTCTGTTATTATATGAACTACTGACAACATGTCTCCGAAATTACAAGCAAAAATGTAGATCTTATTTGCAATAAAGAAAAAGAACGCAGTGCTTTCAGGCCTCAATAATGCAAAGAAAACAAGTTCATATTCATTTAGAAACTACAACGCTAATGTTTTAACTCAGAAATCAATATTTGGTGGAAGAACCAGCAGGTTTCCAATGGGGTTCAGTGCAGAGGTCCATAAAAGAGTCTCAGATTTACTGGAGTGTCTTTGCACAACATTAATTATAATAATTTAAAACAACAATCATGACAAACTTACACATAAAACCCTGTGTATAATTACATTTGTCTAAAACATATGTTAAAACATAATACTTGCAAATGGTCCTAATGCATACCATAACTACGGACTGCAACAAAGAAAAGGGGGGAGGGGCTGTCAGTTACTGGTTGTTATGGTAACAAAGAGCAACATAGCTTAACTTATGTAGCAGTAAAACTTGAATTTGAAGAAAAAATGAACCGATCTCGACAGACATGGTTAATAATGTTAAAATGAAACCCTTGCACCACCGCCAGCCACCTTTCTGTAGACAATCAAGGAAGATGTTTAATGGCATTTGATGAATAAAACTTTACTTTTATCTGCGGATACAAACACGGTTCACCTTCCTGGTGGTCGACATTCAAACGTTACTTTCTGTGCTGTTGAGAACACAAAGGAACAGAAGCTCCTAACCTCGTCCTGAATCCCTTTGTCCTCCAGCTCCTCTCCTCTGCACCTTGTGCCCCCTCCCTAAATTTAGAGATGGTATTTGGGGCAACCACTCCCACTCATTCTTTTTTTCTCTTCTCTCTCTCTCTCTCTCTCTCCTGGTATTTTGGCTCGGTCTGTCTCTGTCGGGGCCGGCCCGGTGAGCGGACGGGGCGCAGACATCTCATGGTGAGACGTAAATATTCTGATAAGCCGTGAACAATGTAGTTACACGTTAATGATCCAGCCTGGAAACACAATGTTTAAACCCGGCGCATAATATGCTCACCGTGAGTTTGTACAGGGGGCCGGATGGGGCCCACTGAGGAGCTTTTGGGTCGCAACGCAAAACCAAAACCCAGAGAGCCGTGGAAGGTTGGATTTGAAAGAGTAAAAAATAAAAATGTATTTATTTAGTTGTTGTTTAAAGCAGCAGGATGTAACTTTTATTTTAAAAAAAATGTTTTCCTTAAATATTTGTTAAAACCGTCACCTCTCGTAAATGCCAACGCTAGTTAGCGTAGCCGCCGATGACGGCGGATAAACAGTTTTACTGGAACGGTAAGTTGTTTCTTTACCACTGGCACATTTAGCAGCTCGTACACAAGGTTAACTAACAGCGCTAAGACCCTCCTCCTGGTTCTGATTGGCTGCTTTTGGTCGAGAGCGGTACGCTTCTTCAGACATCAATAGTAGCTCGTGGAGGAGTTGGAGAAGCTCAATCTTTTCACAGATTATCTTATATTTTACCATCACAACATGGTGACAAATTTGTATAAAAACATATTTTTTTAAACTACCAATTTTTTTAGCTACTCATACTCATATATAGGTAGCAGAAAAACAACTTATTGAACTTTTTACAATGTTACCTTAGCCTCCACACCAATTCTTTGTCAATGTTTTCAAGATTTTATTTAATTTTTTTAAATCATTTATAGGAACATGAGCATTGTTCCCCATGACTCTACATACTCGACCTCCTTCACCACGTCAACATTTTATGGGAAAGTGTTAAAGAGAAACCCACTGTTTGAAGAAAAACTCGTACCAAGACTAATGTAGACTCTGTGGTCAAGAGGAAGAAACCATGCAGGTGGTGGCAGCACCATGCTGCCGGGACAGGAAGCTTCTGCAGGCAGGTTTTTAATGAAGTTACACAAACACAGGAAATTTTTTGCTTGTTTGTTTTGTCAAGATTCCCCGCCGATCATTCCCATTACTGCATTAGGAATCTAAGTGTTTCCTGAAGGTTCTGGTTGTTTTCCTGGCCTTCTGGTTTGCTTTGAGCCACGCTGTCATACACAAGTGCTTTTACATAAATCAGTTTTGAAACTTTCAAATCCCCCTTTTATTTAACAATACTAAACAAAAAGAGAGAGTTAATGTTGAGATGTCTCCATGCAGGATGCCGTAGGCTCCGCTACCTTCGCCTAGAGTTTGGATGTCTTTTATTTCCACTGTTTTTACTCGCGTTTGATAAGAGCGTGAGCTGAAATAATAACACATTTAAAGATCTTCTTTGGTCGGCGCGGTGCCGTCAGCACCAGTGACACAGCTGTGGAAGGTTTTTTACACAAAGTGTCCAAAGTTACCTTGTTTTATGAGCTCCGACCGGTGAGTATGAGCGTAACTATCCACACACGTTGTACCTTCATGGGCGGGTAGCCGTGTGTTTAATGTGTGTGTGTCTGGCAGCGCCGGCGTTGTTTGACCAGCTGTTTGGAGGGAAAGCCTGATCCCATGTGACCTGGTGTTTCTCCAGCTGCCATTGGATCAGAACAAGCAGCTCTCTCTTCCAGGCGTCCCGCGTTACGAGGCCCGCACTCCGCTTTTCATCCTTTTTCTTTCTTTTTTTTTTAAAGGATTATTATTTTTGGTAACAATAACAGTGAAAGTACCAGAAAATGTAACTAATAAAAATGTAAAAAGAAAGAAAGAAAAAAGGAAAAGCTCTTGCCAAATTTTCCCCGTAAAGTAGTAAGGTTTCTGTCCCAAAGCGATAAAAATAGAAGAGGAAAAACAGGGCTGTCTGACACCGAGGCCGGACGTCTGGCTCTTTAAGAACACGGTCGACGTAGCAGATTGTTTCAACAACATTCAAAACTCATTTAAGGCAAAAAAAAGAGAAAATTTTACCCATTTACTATAAAACAGCCATGGTTACCTGCTGTTCTTTAGTAAATAATGGCTAATTTACTAAATGCAACAGAAGCAACATAAATTCATATTTTATTTCTTTGGGAGCTTGTTTATTACTTGCATGCTTATAAAAGGTAGAAGACAATTCAGTTTCCTAAGTGGGATTATTAAAACTCAACGTTTTTGTCAAAAACTGTAACTGTGACTCTGATGACGTCACGTTCACCTTATGACGGTTGAATATGCCACAGTTTCATACTGTCACTAATATAACAAAAAGCAAAATGATAATAATAATAATAAATAAATTTAAAAAATTCAATTTGAAACAACTGTACCTACTGCTGTGAAGTTATTATAATACACTAATGATTATTATTATTATTACTATTTCTAGCAATTTAACTATTGCCATACAATTATTAAGTAATGATGCCAAATGTAAGAATTACTCATTTCAATATTGATTATGCTTTAATTTTGGGTTGTGGGAAAATAATAAATAAACCCCTGCTAACTTTAGTTGAAGTTTTCTGAAAGCTTCTTCACAAACATATTTTATTTCTTTATGGTTTTGCTCTTTATAGACCAGAACAAGCTGACATTAGCTGCTTTATTCATTTACAGTCTGATATTTCTTTATGTTGCTCTCTGCATCGCCGACTTGTTCAGAACGCAGCGGCCCGTCTTCAGACTCTCACTCCCAGACGGGAACACGTTACTCCCGTCTTATTTATTTTATTTTGACTCCACTGGCTTCCCGTCCGTTTTAGAAAACATTTAACGTTTCTTGTTTGTTTCGAAGCGGCCCGGCTTGACCTTATTTATCCGATTAGTCGAGCTTCTGCGGTCGTGGAAATCAGACGGTTAACATTTAGCAGCCGTTCGACGGACGAGGCGCATTGAGCTTCTGTGGCCTCCATAAATCTTCGATCAATAACTGAATTTGATCTTTTTTTAATCAAACGTCAAGACTTTTCCTCACAGCTGAGCTTTTAGTATTTAAACCTTCTGGTTTTATAAACCTTGTCTCCTGTTTCATTTTATTTGAACATGTTTTTTATGTTTCCTTTTATGTATTGAATAGTTGAGCAACTTTGGTCACCAATATTGTGGATTATTGATTGATTGGTTTACTTAACCAGCCTGCACTCCTCCATGCCACACCTTAAAGATTTCAAACATTGCTACATTTAATGAGAGTGGTTCATTTTGATAAAAAAAAAACCCTCTATTGATCCTAAGGGGAGATTATATGTTGCTGTAGCTCATATTAATCTAAATTCTTCATATTCATTTTTTGTATTAATTAATACTCAGTAGTTTGTCACATCATGACTAAAATGTATTCCCAAACATTTCTTATAAATGAAGGAGAAGTGTATCAGCCCTTTCTCCACCAGCTAGCCAGCAGCAACAGGTGGGGGAGGGTGATAAATTAAGGTTAATGGATATCCTGAAATAAGCTTTTTTTTTATTAGGGAAGCAGTTTGGCTTCAAACCCTCCATGTTTCTGTATTTTCCACTTCTTTTGTGTTCATTGGTTCAGATAATAAGGAAACATTTCTCACCACTGAGACGAGCCATCGCCTCGTTCATCCACAGAGCCGCTTTCTAAATAATTCACATTTTACGCCGCGCCGAAAAGAAACAACATTATTTGTGGCTCGGGCTTCAGGGTCGGGCTTCAGAGACGCTTCAGATAATCGAGCATCAAATAACTCTGTTTATGAGGCGACAGAGGAGCAGCAACCGAAGATCAGCATCAGCGAGGTGGTGAAACCTGACGGCTTCACACTCACACCATCACACCCGCCGAGACCAGCGGAGGCGCAGGATCACCCCCACACACACCGCACACACACACACACACACGGAGCGCTGTCTTATTGTGCATTAGGATTATTTATTATGTGTGAGAAGTTGCTTTAATTAAACACATTTGTTTCTGATTGTAAATCTTCCCAAAAAAATCACAATTTTGAAATTGTGAAATTCATATTTTTCTAAAAATAAGTAAATAAAATGAAATGAACTGAATAAAATGAATATTTTCTTTAAAATTTTGGAAATCTTAAATTATTCACACCCTTCCCAACATTTCACGCAAACACCTGCATTCGCATGAATACCATCAAACTATTATTCTCCTTTCTGAGCTGCGCCTCACATGTCCACTGATGTTTTCGTGACGAGACTCGAGACGACAGAAACGGTCAATTCAAACGGGACGCCGCTTGAATCTAACGGGCGTGTGAAAGAGTTTGAGCTCGTGCAGAAACGTGACGTTCATCCGGGGGTCGGTCTGGCATCCAGTCATTAAAATCTGCAAATAAAGTGAGAAAATGTTTCCATTTCTGTCTCGCTATTAAATCGACATAATTATCGTGTAATGGAGAGGATAAACAGGCCGTTTGTCATGCACAGACAGGCAGACCTCGACATTTGCTGTAATCCCTTGTCTGTTCTCGATTCTTGTTTACAGATGTCTCTCTCTCTCTCTGTGTGTGTGATCGGTTTGGTAATGTTTAAAAGCGTCCGGACGGACGGCCTTTTCTGGGCTTTCAGCTGCAGCTGAGGCTTCTCGCTCAGCTGGCCGCTCATGTCTGTCAGCGCCGCTATTACTATCATCTGCATGTGTGTGTGCAGGCGTGCGTTGGTGTGTGTGTGTGTGTGTGTTGGAGTGTACCCGAGCCTCTGACCTTGAAGCTAACTCTGAACATTATACTCAACACCTTCCCACATGCACATATAGACTCATGTACATGTTAGCTAACTCGTATTCTCAGCTCCAGGTTGTTGACCCTTTTCCCTCATATTACATTACCAGCACATGTTCAAGTCTTTGCATTCAGAGAGCAGCATCTATACGGATATTTATTTTTCAGAATTAGCATATAAGGGTTTATTATGTATTTAATGCAAACGCTGTGAGAATATTAACAATTCTGAGGCTGATTGTTTCTGAGAAAAGCAAAGCAGCTCTAAGAAACTGCCTGAGAAACTGAATTTATTTTTAAGCGTCTCGATGTAAAACGCCATGAAAAAAATGCAAATATGATCTAAAATCGATCATTTATTTGAAAAATATCGAGCGTTGCACATCTCCAGCAGGTTGTATGGACATGAAGCGGTGACATGTTGCTCTGTGAAACACCTGGAGGTGGTTTCACTTGAAGATGAAGGCTCATCTGCCTCCTTGAAAGATGCAAGTCAAGTCAACAAGAAAATTGTTTGGGTTTTGATTCAAAAATTAAAGTTCGTCAAGATGATTTAACAACAAAGAGCAAGTTGTTTGAATGTTGTTTTCATCTCTTTTATTACATTATGATAGCTTGTTAATCTTGAATTGTGAATTATAACTTAATACTGTAATTTAAAGCCAATAATCATTTTATATTATGAAAAAAAACAAATTTCTGTATTATTTTCACTCTCAGTATCAGGTTACAATAAATTCTCATTCAAGTTAGAAGAATTTAAAATATTTATTCGACTTCAGTTTTTTTTTAAGTGCTGACTTAAAAAGCCTGATTTACTACTGAATGTTTATCTTTCACAAACTTACAAACTGAATATAAAAACATAAAATTAGCAAGATTTCTTTGACTTAAAGAGTAGAAGTCAGTCCACATAACTAAATATGTCTCGAATGTTTTAATATACAGGTGTTTGGTTGCAAACAAAATCATTGGAAATGCTATTGATTAGACTTTAGCGAGACTAAATCATGTTTAAAACAACCATCAGGAAATAAGGCTTTTGGTATCAAAGTTTTGAGGATATTCCCCTCAAATCAAATCCCCAACTTTATGATCTGCTTCAGTAAAAACTTTAATACAAATTTAAAAGTCATGTTTCAGAAATCTAAGAAGATTAATATGTACGTATTTAATCTCCTGACTGTCGAATGTTGGAGCTGAGGTGTTAAAGTGAAAGGGCTCAGCGGCCATGTTGATGCGTTAAAACCACAATGGGTGTCAGACACTGAGGTGAGGCGCTAATTTCCCGGTTGGGCGAAAAGACTGGTTCATAGCAGGTGTGTGTGTGTGTGAATGTTAGACATAGAGAAACAACAGAGTTGGTTTTGACCCAACAAACCGGGTTAAATCTCCAACCACAAAAATAAGTTCTGCTGATCTGATTAGTGTGTGGCTTAATCCATACAGTTATCAATAGCTGCATTTCCATCTATCACAAAACTGAGAAATTAAATTTAAGAAAATAAATGCACTTAATGGAAATACGGCAATTTTGAGAAAAAAAAATCTAGTTTTTTGATCAAAACCTTTTGCGTTGGGATGAGAAGGTTTTTCCAGTCGTATCGAAACAGATTTATTTCGCAGAACTGCAATGGAAACACTTTTTGCATCACACAAGTCAGATGATCCACAGCCGGATGTTACGACTGGACGAAACGGTGAAGAAGACGACAGCAAGAGGCTGATAAAAGATTGTGCGTCGTTCCAAAGTTTCGAATCCACAGTTCTTCTGTGAAATCGATTGCTGAGTGTTGGGACAGGTGATCCATTTTCCACCAAGTTTGTGTGCGCAGGAAAAAGACACGCTACCATGTAAAGATTGCGATGCTGAAAGAAAGTTGGGTTGAAAGTGTCCATCAAACGTGACACATGAGGATAGAAGGCACTGCTATGTTTGGAGGCGAAGGAGACACTCCGATGGCGTTGAACGACCAGACACACGGACGGGAACGAAGGCGAGACGGAGGTAAAGGGCAGCTGGTCGGTGACAACCCTGACAGCTTCGGCTCTCGTCCTCTCCTTCAACTGCTGGGGTAAATTTAAATCCAAGGATTGCTTTCACAGACTCGTCTCAGAGATGCATTTTGTATGTCGACCGTTCCAATTCAAGCCCTTGAGTTTATGCAGGAGATGAGAACAGATTTCCTCACTGCTATGACGGAGGAGCCTAATGGCAAACATACTTTTCCAGCTTCTCCTAAAGCTTACAGCAGAGCCTGAGAGTTACACACTTCTGAATATCAAGTCATGAGAAAATCTTTTGACAGCGATACGAAAACATAGCTTTAAAAAGTTCCTGGTTCAATTCCTGTAAAAAGAAAGGAGACAGACATGCTGGAATCCATTATATTTTTGCATCAGTAGTTTAACTCCAAAGAAAAATGTAAAGCCATTTTATACTTCGCTAGCCTGGTAAAAATCAGCCCTTTGTTCTGCGCTCCGCTTCATCCAGAGGATCTGGACTGTCGGCTAACGATTGCTTCCTGGAAGCTCCGTTGAGGTTTTAAATTTTACCCAATCACTAATATTTGTCCATGACATACATAATGCGCCAATTGGACAGGATGAAGATTACTGGGAAATTACCTGTGATGTAAACAGCCATCCTCCACTGTGAAGAGAGAAGAGCCAATCTGAACGAGGCTGTTGATGCTAATTCAATATCTGGAAGCGTGACCAGCATGGCTTCCTTCACTTCTTCCGCTGCCATTGCTAAAACTACAGGCAGACTTCAACAACTTCTGTTTTATTGGGCCAGTTTGAATTCTATCAGAGAAATCCAGTTCAATGGGAGAAGGCACAGATGGAGGACTGAAGGGAAATGAGAATTGCATAGTAAGGCAGTGGCCAGGCCAACTCTTTGATTAAAAATGTCCTTACAATGGAAGTAAACTGCTGCTACACACATTGTGAGGTTAGAGGTCACCCAGAACCTTCTCCTCCAGTAGATTTTCATAAGGAATGTTTCTCTTACCAACATACAGCTGGCTCAGCATTGATAGGAGATGCGGAGAAGTGTGTTTGCATGCAAAGTGAGGGAAAAGCATTTGAACAATGGCCTAGTAGAGCTTAGCAGCATCAGAAACTAAAAGCTCTTAAAATCACTGCACAAAATTTTTTGTTTCGTCACTGAGGCTGCCAGGAAATCTAAAGATGTGAAGAAGTCATTGTATTTTTTATCAAAGTGAAGGTAACACTAGTTACTCTCTATTTGCTCAATTTATTATCACGGACTACACATATGAAGGTGAGTCCTTTAGGTGTGACAACCTTTATCTATCTTCCAAACTCTTATTTTGAAGTGAGAGAAGTTGTTCTTGGGTTGTCAGGTTTTTAGTAGGAAAAAAAGGAGAAGTTTGACAAAGTGACTTACTGTGATCTAGGCTACATGCAAAAAGTACATTTCAACATCAACTTATGTTTAACCAATTTAGTTTGGACAATTAGAATAATTTCAGTAACTTCCTGCAGTATGGCAGCCCAAGAGTTGAGCACAGCCCAATTGAAATGACCCACATTGCTCTGACCCCCGCTGTCTGCCTAAACGAATCAGTGTTTTTGGTGGGGTCACAGGTCGGACAGAGCAGGTCTGGTCTGAGCATGTGCAAACTATTGAAGTATTGCTGAAACGTACAAAGAAATGTGTAATATAAACGAGGCATCCTGTTACACTGACAGACGACTGTATCCCTCTCTAAAGGTCTACATCTTTATATGTTTTTTTTGTTGACGTGTCCTGGTAATGATGCCTCTGCTTATGTGATTTCTGAATAGCAATAGATTGCTTGTTATCCTGATTTGAACTTTCTGATCATTGAAATTGACATCAAAGGGACAGATGTGGAGATGGCATCAAATAAGTCAAAGCTGTTTCAGAAAAACATAGAGCTTTATGAACTATGATGGTACTGGCCACATGTCTCATTCATCTTCTCCTCTATATCTAAGACATTATTCTGAGATGTTAGGGTACACACTGATTTTACTATTGAGGAAAGAGCAAACATCTCCTGTGTGTCCAGCAATGAGTCTTGGAATATGGCAGACTATGAAGGATACACCAGATCCGTCCTTCGAGTCATGAGAAACAGACGACGCAGTTGTGAGAATTTGGACAAGCCTTTGAATTTGGAAAGCCTTTGTTGCATCGCTGTGATGTAATCAGCATTCAAATGCAGACTTTGAATAATAATAGCTGTAATTTAAAAAGGGATGGTGTAAAACTCAAACAACCATTTGACGCGTTTCACCAGATTATTAGCGTAAGCTAATTCACGTCTACAGTCTCTTGACAAGTTACAACAATGGATGTACAAAGCAACAATTTGGACACACCATAATCACTACCAAGGTATCTGCTTTGAATTGATCTATTGACAACAAAGGGCTACTTAACTGTCGTTGGCTCAGTTAAGTAGCTAACTGAGCTATTGAACTAAGCATTGAACCAAATGGTTGGTTCAAAATCGAGTGATTTTGGTTCAAAATCAAGTGAACCAAAATCGCTTGGTTCAAGTGATTTTGAACCAAGCATTTCATTGTGCTTGGTTAAAAATCTCATCTGAACTGGACAGTCCTACACTAAAACAAGCACAGCTGGTTTTTTGTGAGTTGAATGTATCATTATTAACCCTTTCATGCATAGCGGTCACTGCAATGGACAGCTATATAAAAGTCATTTTCTTGTGTTTCTTGTGGATTCTTATGTTAGAAATGCACACAGACCACTAGTGCATCATACAATACACTGCTAACTACTGGCCATCCACTGCAAGTGCAAGAAATTTTTTATTAAGGCAGACAGACGAAAAAGCAACTCAGGAATATCCAGTCCCTCCTTCTACAAATGTAGGTAAAAAAAAAAAACTTGTGACATCAAGTAACCCCTAAACACCACTACTACTGGTGTATTTTCCAAATAACAACTTTGTATTTGGAGAAAATTACAACTGATCACCTAGAAATTTTATTTTTTTTTTTTTACAAAAAATGTTTTTCCATATTTTTTACGCCTTAATAAAATCAAAAACACCTTGGAAAAAATCCTGACAAAGGATCATAATTCATGCATGAAAGGGCTGGAATCTATCATAAGATCTGTGAATGACTTTAATTGAAATAAACAAAATCTTTTGCAAGGTGTTGTTTTGGTCTCACTTTGAGAACCTTCCTGGATGTCACATGATGTTAAAACTAAGTTCCAAAGAAATACATTTAAAAATTACGTAATGAGTCAAATGTTGATTTTCACATTGAGTGGGTCTTTTTAGGAAAGGAACTACAAATTTATTGCTGTCTGTCCTTCCTGGATCTGTGAAGGGCTACAGGAGTCCGGTGCCTATCTACCCATCAGATTTCATCATCCTCTGGAAATCTGTCTCAGCCCCTGTAATCCCAACTGGTTGGCCTTAGCAAAACGTTTTTGACAGAGAAATCTTTTAAGAGTGACTGTAAACAAAAAAAACAAAAAACTGATGCCAGAAAAGTAAGATTTTGTGAACCTTACTTGAAAACAGAGGGAGTAAAAACCCAAAACTTGTGAGAAAAAATAACAAAAAATAGTAGTTGTGATCAGTCCCCACCTGCTCAAATTCAGTGAGTGTGTATGTATGTTTAAGGAAACTCTGTCGTTTTCACAGTGTTATCAGATGACTGGCTCTGATCGGCCCATACTGCGTAGCGGCTGCTGTGGATTTGAGATTATACCCGCAGCTGTCTCCGAGAACTTTATCGTACTTCCATGTTCGGGTTTCTCCTGAAACCGGATAACCTTTCCATCCTCCGGGAGGAGGGGGATCCACGGCTGAATGGTCGGGACCATTTGACACCACATCAGATGTGAGGAATTTAGGGAATGAGCCTGTTCCTCTGCCAGGCAAAGCCCCTGAAGAGCGTGCCGTGTCTGTATTGTGTTTATTTGTTGTCACTGAAGCCTTCCAATGAACCTCTACCAGAACATCTCCAAATCCGTCTTAAGTTTCTTCCCAGAATATTAATATTCCAAACATGCCTCTCTATCCGCTCATTCTGGTCATTTCTACCTCCTGGAGTTCAGTCCCACGCTTTCACTTCCAAGTCACAAATACACGCTCATAAACACGTGGGTTTGGTGACATGCGGTGGAGGTAGTGAAGGGCACTAAAAAGGCTCCAGTGATGAAAAACCTCCCAGCCGTCCAGGGAAGCCATCTTCTGTTTCACGCCGGGCCAGATTTATGATTTCGGCACTCAGCATCTCTGCTCTCCTGCTGAGATGTGAGGAGAGATTTAGAGAAAGACGTGTAGAACGAGAGGGAGGAATGGAGACGATTGAGATGTGGAGAGGCAGTAATTGGTGGAGAGAGCCACGGTGTGGGTGATAAGAGGAGAGAAATAATCAGGAGTGCAGGTGAGAGGCGTAAGCCAGGAAATGGCAATGCGCCGTTCGGGCCTGCTTCAGCTTTTGGCGGATCCTTCGCTTTACCTCAATCGACTGGTGCAGCTTCTACACCGCTGACGATGATACGACCTCTAATCCATCTTCCGACGTCTCTGACCCGGGATTGCCTTGCGTTTAGTTCAATCCATCTTCATTGGCATGGAAGATGCACAGATCTGTGAGGAGGGATGAAGGAAAACCCCACAGCATGATGTTTCATCATGGAGGCCGTGCGTTCTTCCCCAGGAAGTTCCCAAACCTTTACACGCCATTTCACCCAAACAACATTAAGTTCTGGCGAGGAACTCCCTGTGCAAAAACTCACAAACAATACCACAAAATATGTAAATAATCATCAACTTCTGGATGTTTTTTTTTTCTACCTTTTGTTCACTATTCAATAATTGCTATATTTCTTTAGAATAACTTCTGCCTCCTATATTTTAATTGTAGTCAACCATGAGTTGTCCTCCACAGCAAGGCTGCTGGATGTTTCCTTTGATCCTTTGCTGGTTAGACACTTGCGCTAGCTATGCTACGCTAGCTTGAGAAGCAAAGCAGCTTGATAACTTTTATTTCTTTTTGGCTCTAGTTGCTTTTATTTGAAAGTGCTAGGACAGTAAGGAGAGAGAGGGAAGACGTGCAAATCCCAGCACCCCCAGTTTGATCAATTTGACTGGCAGTCAGTGAGAAAGATGAGCGTGGCAAATGACATGTCAATAACTTGTTTTCATTTGTGTTTCACAATAAAGATTTAAAAACAGATTTTATGATTGAAAAAGAAGACCTTTTCAAAATTAATGATTTTTATTTTTTTACTTTTGCTGTTGTTTTCTCAACTTCCCTCCAGTCCTCTGTTCCCGCTATAGCCCTCTACTATTTAAAAAATACTGTTCTGCCGCACTCAGTTGTGATCACATCCAGGTAGATTGTTCCTGCATGTCGTAAAGCTGGGATGATGACTTTTTATGGCGTTTTTTAGAGCAATGTTCCTCTTACAAGTCATTCATAAAGGCCAGATTTGTGGAGTCTACAGCTAAGTCTGCAGTTCTCCCAGAGGTTACCATGGTTACCTTTTGGCCATTTCTCTGATAAGTACTTAATTAATGTTTAACTAATGTTTTGGTAGGTTTGCAGCTGTGCTATGCTCTAGTTTTGCTGATACTGGATTTTGTTTTGAGGTATCAGAGTAAATGGGACTGATGCACATGCTTGTCATAATGTGTAGATTTTTTTTATCCTAAAAATATTTGAATTGTTTTTAAATCAACTTCCCTCCACATCTAAAGTTGGATTAAACCACATAAAAATCAAAGTGTGTGGATGTAACATGACAAAAGTTGAAGACGTTTCAAGGGGAAAACTCATGAAAAGGTGTAGCATTAATGTGCTTATTTTTACCTCCTGAGGTGCATTAAATTTTGGATTACTATTTATAGTTTTGAGTCAGTTAATGTGGCATACAATTGTTGTTGTTTTTTTAACTATGAATTTTTGTCTGAGGCTGAAATGCTTTTTGAATGCAATTAAACCTCTGCAGTGGAGACAGTCAACCACATGAGACCATGTTACTCCAACACCCAACGGTTCAGTTCATATTTCAGATGTTTGAAGCTTCATTTCTTTCACAAAGATTCCACATAAAGCTTTCAAAGAAAAAAAATCTAACTGAAAAAGCCCCTCTCCCATCAATCGTTATGGTAATGTGCTTGGTTATGGGATAAACACACTGAACGAGAAGTCTGGTGGAAATTTGGAAGTCGAGCCACACTGACAGCTCATGGAAAAAGCGTCACTAACCGGATGGCTGAAGTGTGGCCGAGATGTGACCTGCATTTTGTGCATGAGGGCAGTGAAAAAAAAAAGAGCTTCACAAGCAACACATGAACATCCTATCAGGCAAATCTCCTCGATCCATTACGTCAACGCGAAACCGATTCCTACCTGCAAAGGCTCAAGTGCAAAGGGTCACCGGCTCCAATTAAAACCCCAAATGTCAGCTAGGAATACTTGTCGGTGTCCTGCCCCGTCTAATCTCATCTCAATCTGCAATCTTATGGTCCATCATGAGACAGAAAGTCTATTGATACTTTTGAGCTACGGCGGTGACGAGTAAGCCGTAGAGGAGATGGCGGGGCAGACAAGTGGTGCAGAGCAAAAATAACAAAGACAATGACCGGGGCCGTAAATTACGCCGCAGACACATCAACCTGTCTACGCAGCCCTTAGGTCGAGTGTCAGCTGGTTTGGGAATGAAAACACTTAACCCGAGCGTTGCTCAAAGGGTCGTAAATCATAGTTCTCCTCTGCGACGTGAGTTATGGCTCCTCGTTAGGACTGGACATCCCTGTCTCTTACCTTCTGCCTCACTTTTCTAATCCATTGCCGTTGAGCAAAGATCCTCCTTTCTGGCCAACTAGGAGAAAAACACCCACAACTATAAGAAGACGTGAAAGAACAGCGCTGTCACAATTTATTTTTACAAATCCCATGCGATATGGGTGGTTAATCACTGGTGTAAATCCATATTCTGCTCCAGCAGGGAAAGAGACATCTTTGGTATGAGGCCCTCTGCCAGTCAGTGGCGCTCTGCATGGGGGATCCCCACCGCAGTCTCTTCCCACCGTCGGACTGCACCCTTCGGTCCTCTCAACGCACAACACACCTAATGCAGAATTCAACACCTAAAACCGCTTTGACTGGTCCGACGCTCAAACGTACATGGCACCCCCCTATCATCGACTCATGTAGCATTTCTGGTGAAGCTGCGGGATGAAATACAGAGAGCTTGGACGCACACAGACATTCACTGGACTTCTACCGGAGTGAGATGAGTGAGGGATTTAGATTTCTTCAACACAGTAATTCGGGGATACAAAATAAAAAGCCCTGCCAAAGGCGATGTAATTGAGCCGTGGGAGACGCCGCGAGCGTGGGGGAAGATTTATCGCCAGCATGTTAGCCAGATAAAACGTTACCTAAAACCTCTGTGGTAGGTGGACATGGACTTAGCAGGATGGAGTCAGATAGATGTTGATGGATAAAGACCTATAAAATAAAAAAACAACGAGGTAGAAGAGAAAATAACATTAGGGAAATACGAGCCCTCTTTTATCCGGAGATCTCTCACACATGCTGGGTACCTCATCTCCACAGCAGCTGAAAAGCCTTCTCCTTTCCGTCGCTGTGGCTGATAAAACATTTGTTGAAAGAGGAGGACTTTTCAAGGAGATTTCATCTGTTTTTCTATACCTCTTCGTCATCTGATCAGCTTCACCACTTCAGTCTCTGGAGATCTGACAATGGTTGTTACGTTATCAGCCATTAAGTGAAAGTGCGGAGAGGAGATTTGTCACTTTAGGTGATAAAGATAAAGAGGAGAGAACTGACAAGTGGTAGCTAAGGCTGTTTATGTGAGTAAAAAGAGATGAAGGAAATATAATGTGGTGAAACGCAAGGTAGCTGATGAACGAAGGGAGGGTGACACAAAGGGATAAACATTGTACAAACTCTTAGGCAGAGAGGGACTCAGAGTAGAGAGGAGTCGTTGAGGAGGATCAGGCATCTGGTTAGGATGCCTCCTGGACAAAGTGGGGTGTTCTGGGCACGTCCCACCAGAAGAGACCCAGAAGAAGACCCAGGACAAGCTGGAGGGACTATGTATGGTTGGCCTGGGAACGCCTTGAGGATCTCCCAAAAGAGCTGGACCAAGTGGAGAGGGAAGGGGGAAGTCAGTGTCTCCATACTTAGTGACCTGACCCTAGACTGATTAAGCAGAGAACGTATAGCCTTTGTACTTGTACTTGGTGAGGAACATAGAAAGAGAAATACAAAGTATTGAAGGCATCTTCAGTGTTTTACAAGTCTTTTTTTTTTACGTTTTGTATTTGCGGGACCACAACTGCCCACGAATAGTGAAAGTCTGCGTTTTAAGACTCCCTCTAAAAACACTGACAGCAGCCGATTTTAATAGTTCACACACCATATGTACCTCAATATGCATCTACACGTACAGTGGAAACCGTCTTAGGGCTAAGACGGTTTCCACCATCTTAGTCTACAGAAGACTGGAGACTAAGAATGTTCCACATTTCCGCTCTTCAGCACCAATCAGCGGCAATAAAAATAAATGCAGCTGCCATGTGTATTAAATAGCATTGCGCCCATAGTTCACCCCAGCTTTCCAGGATACATTTTGTTTTGGATATTTTAGATATATTCTAAGAAAAAATATCAGCGAATAGACAGATTTTCTGCAAGTAAACTGGAGTCACTTTCCACCGAAAAATCAGTCAAAAGATGAATCCTTGAATCCTGAGCCACTGAGTTATCAGAGGTCCACTGTATTTATATTTTTACCTTATATTAAAGGGGCAGTATAATGTAAAATCACCTTTTTTGAGCTTTATATCATGTTATAAAGTTATTCCCTCCTCAAAAACATACCTGGAGTGTCGCCATGATTCCTTCATGTTTGAGAAATCCTTTAATCTCCATGGCAACCATTCAGCTGTGCAAAATGGTTGCCAGCTTCAAGGACGAAGCTCCACCTCAGAGATGCAGTTTCCAAGCTTCCAAGCTTCCGAGCTCCCTCATTACAGAGCAGCCCTTCCCTTGTCCACTCAGCTCCTTCAGACTAGCCAGCAGCAATTAGCAAACACCTGGCGGGACTACACATCAGATGAGTTCATTATACGAGCTACTTCTCAGTGCAACGCCGATAAAAATGTTTTTAAAGGGTCAACAGAGGAACCATGTTGTGATGATTTCCTGAAGGCGGAGTTTCTGAAAGAAGAGGAGTTTCTTAAAGAGACAGAGGCCAATTCCAAGGTGCTGAATTAAAAGTCAAGTTTCTTGTATGTCATATTTGACATGTACATCTGAAGGCAACATAGTTGGTTGATTGTACTATGAAATGGCACAATGTGCCTGTAAAATATGCAATACTGCTCCTTTAGGAACAACAGCAGTCCAAACTGGTATTTTACTAGGTGTGTGGCACATGTCCAAAGAGTTTCCATTCAGTCACATTGAACCTTTTTCATTTGTTTTAGAGTTAGCTCAGAATGTTATTTTTTTATGATCCTGTTAGAATATAAACAGGTAACTTTAAATGTAGAGAGGAATGGCTCCACATCACATCCAAAGCTTTATAGAACCACGAGAACAAAGAGTTCGACCCCGCTTGTCTCGGCGGCAGAGCGGATGAAGTTTTTGGCCGAGGGGTAAAACCTGAACCACAGCAGGCGAGGGCATGAAGCAGGAGAGGTCTGCGCTCAGACACAGCAGGTGGTATGAAAGGAAAACAAAAAGTGGGGGGCCAAGGAAGACAAAGTCAGGGAAATGCTTTTTTGGATAAGAGGTGCACTTAATAGTTTCACTAACTCAATCACACGGGTAAGACATCGGCAATGGCCGGAGGCGGCAGCCGGGGCCGCGGCCGGGATGCCAAAAACCTGCTTTTTAACAGCTTGTGATACCTGGCTGCAGCAACGCCAGCTCCGAGCCATGAAAGGAAAGAGGCCCTTCAATTGAGTTATTGGACTGCAGCGCGAGCAAGGTGGAGAGAGTTCTTTTAACTTAATTAAACACTAATATGAAGCAGTCAGTGCCTCGCTCCGGTTTAAAGGAGCCTTTCATGTGTGAATTGTGTGTATGGGTCTGAAGGCGAAGACTCTGGCAGAGATGTTTGTGAGCTCGGACCCCCCTGGAGTTTCGGCTGCTGGTCAAGTCAGTGGTCTTATTGGGTTAGGATAGACAGATTAGTGTGTGCTCTCGTGTGTGACTGCTTGTGGCAGTATGTGGGAGAGTGTGTTTGGATAGCCTCACTTTTATAGGATTAGTCAAAGGCCATGGGGGTGGGGGGTTGGATGAGTTTGCGTTTCGAGCTTGAACCCTTACTTGTTTATAAAGTTAAAACAGCATACATCTGAACTACATTATATTTTGCTTCCTCACTGCCATTGAGCTGTTCTAAAAAGAAAAACACTTTTTTTTTCTCCCCCCACCTTTTTCACTTAAACTGCTGGTCCATAAGGAGAATAGTTTTCCCAGTTCATCGCAAAAGAGGTTGCTTGGATTGTTCAGAGCCCAAACCTCATTCCCCCGACCGAAGGCCTCTGGGATGAGCAGGAATGCCAGCTAAAAGCCAGGCTGCACTTCCTGAAGCGTTTGGATGTAACAGAGCCTGTTTTGTAGCCGGATAGAAGCAGATCCCTGCAGCAAGTTCAAAATCTAATAGAATGTTAGAAACTCAAAGAGAAACTCATTTTACTGGCCGAGGGGGATGCAGTAAAATGTTCCAAGAATTACCTGTCCATTAATTTGGTCTGTTGAATGGAGGGGGGAAATGGCTCACTAAAGCTTCCACACAATGCATGGATAACATCAGTAAGTATGAAAGATTTATGCAAGTCTCAAAAATGTGTATTAGTCTGAAATCCTGCGACAGACTGGTGACCTGTCCAGGGTGACCCCGCCTCTAGAGGGAGATAGGCACCAGCACCCCTCCTGACCCCACTAGGGACAAGGGTGTTAGAAAATGAATGGATGGATGGATGGATGGATGGATGGATGGATGGATGGATGGATGGATGGATGGATGGATGGATGGATGGATGGA
>CAEGAG010315071.1:0-14945 GCA_903067065.1 Brachyrhaphis terrabensis
ATCCATCCATCCATCCATCCATCCATCCATCCATCCATCCATCCATCCATCCATCCATCCATCCATCCATCCATCCAGTGGGTCCTCTGTGCCCACTGTCCTGCATGTTTAAGATGTTTCTCCTGTCCAGCAGAACTATTCATTACAAAACTGTGACATTTTACATTACAGAAGAAGTAAAACATCTAAAACCCCTACCCTGATAAAATCACATCTAAACAGTTTTTATTGCAACCATGACAAAGAAGGACCATTACTACTGCCACAGCCGAAGCTTCACTTGAAGCAACTTTGACTTTAGCACTCAAGCTTTTGCTAAACAATTTAACACATAAAATGTAAGAGACACAATACTAAGCTTTTTCATAAGAATTTGGCATCTAAACCTTCTCTGCTGAGAATCACTGCTAACATGGCTGTTCACAGGCAAACATTGCATTGAAAATGTCATTGAAATCCTAATAATAACTAAATGAAAAGCGCTGTATTTAAAATAGTTGTCACTCTGTATTAGCTGTTCATTGACAACTGTCAAACAATCTCTGATTTTTATAGTACAGAAACTTTATCCACTATTAGAATTAATTTAGTTCTTTACCTTTATCACATTTTTGCATGTAATGTAAACTGTTTGCAAAACAGTTTACATAAACTTGTAAACTGTAGTCAAAATGTTTAGCTATAGGATTTGTATCAAAGCAAAGCAACAAATGTTCTCAGCATTTAACCACTACTGAACATGACATTTACTATATTTAATACATACATTTGTCTTCACAAATCTCTTGTCATACTAAAGCTTCAGCTAGTAGCCATTATCCATGTTGATTATAAAGAAAAATAATTGTCTCAATGTAACAATTTATGTACAAGCAGGCCTGATTTGTGTACAGTTACTGTAAATGATGCATATTGGCAGTTGAAAAGTTGGAAAAGTCCCTGAGGCTCATTTTCAGACTGGGCTTTATTTACTGCAGGTTAATGAAACGGAAATAATATTAGCATCCCGATTACTCATCAGCTTTGATGTATATATCAGCAGCAAGAGGCTTTCTGGATTTGTCTGAAGTGTGTGGGGGTGTGCGTGCATGTGTGTGCGTGTGCGTATGCGTATCTGTGTATGTGTGAGAGGGTGGTATATATAGAGGTTTATTAGAGGCATAACTCATTAGACGCCAGAGGAAACTGAACAATAAAGTTGAAGGCCAACTCTCTGCACACTGCAGCCTAATCTTGGACCGATCAGTCAGAAACCCCCACACCCCCCAAAAAAACATGTTGAAAACCTGACAGATGCTACTGCATCACTTTTTGTCCAACTCTGTGGTTGCAAGAATTCACACACTCACTTAAAATGTAAGTACAATTTGAATTAATTTTGAATTTAGAATGACAAGTGGAAGAACGCATTTTCAGATTTTAACTTGGAGAAACGTTTTAAAATTTTTCTGATCAAAAGTCTGAACAAAGTGATCTTAAGCTGCAGTTGTGATAAATCAAAGCATTTCTAAGTAAATTATTCCCTTAGAGTGAACCAAACCCCTACATCTAATGAGTCAATGGCAGCATCTTGTGGCAAAAAGTGGCATTACAATATTTTTTTCTTCAAACTTTGCGTTGAGAAACAGGAGATACAATGCCTTTAGTTCCAATAAAGCAGTGATGACATTTTTTCTTGTTAAATGGATGCATAAAATATGTCATGATATGATTTTTATGCATTTTTACACATATTAGGTCGTTTTCTGACTCTCACTTTTTTAAATAAATTTTCCCAGATATTAAAGTAATTCACAGTGGCCTTAACCAATGCTAAGTCAGAGATTCTGGTGCTCTTTCAAACAAATGTCACATCATTGGATTTCTGAACAGAATGACGATCCTAAACATATTTTCCTCTCCGATGCATGGTTACTAAAGTCCTGGTAGATACAACAGGACATAATTTTCAAATACTGTAAATTAGTAACTATCTTCAATAAGCTGGCATTTAAATTCACAGGTAGCAAATTTTATTGCTAATTTCATGCTAAAAATGGGTAATATTTGCGTTTGAAATTTGATCACAGTATGACATCTGTGTTACAACTGATCTTTGTCAAATTGTATTTGCAGAATGACAAAGTGAGCGCTCTTAGCAGCAAACTATCTTTGATGTATTTCTCTCTGGTAATCTTGGCAACAAGAATTTAGGCAAGAGAGAGTAAATGATTCAAAAGGCCCATACTTTATACGGTTTGTACCTTTTAAAACTTTCGTCTTTGTGAGTATTTATGTGCTTTTCTTTAGTCCTTAAAACAACTAATAAGAACTCGGAGGCAGGTCTTACCATGTCAATCATTCTAGTTTAAGTGCTACTTTACAGCCTAATAGAGGCTAGTTAGCATAGCCCCATATGAAGGCGTATAAACAGTTTTTCTGTAACTGTAAGTTGTTTATCTGACATTAGCAGTTTTAACAAATATGTAAAACAAAAAACAACAAAAAAGTTTTTTTCTACATATTTCAAGTCTCTGTCTTGAACTTTTTTGTTAAATTTATTTTATTTTTTATAAACAATAAGATAATGTATGACTTGTTCCTGTTTCAGGTTTGAAGATGGATTACTTCAACTACTTTGAGAATTTTAATGACACTTACCTTGACTATGACTACAATGCTGCTTTTACAGAGGTTACTCCCCTCTTCCAGCCAGCTGTCATTTTAGCTGCCTCATATGTGATTACATGGATTGTAGTATGGATAGGCTTCCCACTCACCATGCTAGCAATTTATGCATTTCACTCACAGGTGAATAAAGACTACTATATCCTTTCTCTTTTGAATTGCAGAGGATTCATGTCATAGTGAAGGAGGAATAACTACTTATATTGCTCTCACTTTTAATATTTAAAACACCTGGCAATCTAACAGGGGTGGACCCACTGTATTGTATCTAACAAACTTTCTGTTGTTTTTCTACTGAACTGCAGATTAAAGAAGATAAAGTTGCACCAGTCTTTGTCGTCAATCTCCTACTCTCTGAGCTCATCCAGATATGCTGCTTGTCGGTCTGGGTTTTAAAACCTGACAGTTATGAGGCAATCTGTATTTCTAGACTGATCTACTATGTTGGTGTGAAGGCCAGTGTTGGCTTCATGATATGTGTTGCCCTAGAAAGGTAGATAATGTATAAAAGAAAGTTGCACAGATTAGCACAAAGAACAAGTATTTTAATCTAACCTGTTTGTCATTACAGGTTTATGGTCATCGCCTGGCCATTGTGGTATCGCTTCAAACGAAGCATAAAAGTCTCTGTGTGGATCTGTGCTGCAGTTTGGGTCATAAGTCTTACTGAGTTTCCTATTGCATCGTTTCTGTCTTAAGTTTATAAGCTAATTTTAAAATTTTAAGATCCATCCCATTTCTCATCATTTGTCTAGTCATGACATTTAAAGATTTATCTGCTGCTAAGTCTGTCCCTCCAAGAAAAAGACTCAGGTTAGTTGGAATTTTGGTGCTGGTGCTGATGACTTGCACAGTGTTGGTCATGTCCTTGGTCATCCAGCTCCTGCAAAGTAGATTATCTTCAGAAAATGTTGCAGAAAAATGGCATATTGTTTCATCTGCATCATTCATTCAGTTCAATCCACTTGCAGATCTGGTGGTTGAAAAGCTGATTACTTGTACGTGTTGTTTCAACATTTTGAAAGAGGAAAATGGTGACCTCTGCAATGCTACAACTGGAACTGCATGAAATGACTTGTCCTGTAACTGACTGATTAAAAAGTTGGGCTAAACAGAATGTGGTATTTAGGCATGCTATTTATATTTTAAACTACATTTAAAATCTAGTTTTCCTAGATTTTAAATGTTAATCAAAATGTTATTAAAGCTGTCCCTTTTTGCTATCACTTTCATTCAGTGCAGTTTTTTGTGTGTAAATTGTAACAATATGTTGAAACAGGGCTATGGTTAACTCAGCAAAAGAAGTGAAAAATGGAAAATCCATGATTTCTCAGCACTACATTAAATTTTCAGCCTTATGTTACAGCCAGTGGCCTTGCATGTTTTCTTTTTCTCTTTTTTTTCCTGTGTATCTGCAGCTTTCTAATCAAATTAACTCCACTGGGAACTGGATGAAGCCCTCATCCTCCTGTGCTGAGTCTACAGAGATAACACAGGAATGCTAACTTTTCCAGAGTAGTTGTTTATCATATTGCGTTTGATTGATGTAATTTTAGATAATGCCACTCCGTGTCACTATTGGCTGTGATTCAAAGAAAAATAAAAACTGAGATGAATCTGGATAATTTTACCACATGAAAGAGAGGAAAGTGCGGTGCAAGAGTGGAACACAATGAAGAACCTAATCTGTATCCTGAACAACTTTTAACCTTGACCCCAGACCTGTTGTATCCATAAAAAGGTACTGACTTAATTTAATAGGGTGGCTGTGGCTCAGTGGGAAGGATTTTGAAAACCAGAAGGTTGTGAGTTTGATACAGGATTCATATTTTCAAGAGTTGAGCTGCAGATTTTACTGATCAGACTTGAAGAAAAGTCTCTGAAATCTTCACTGTGATCTCTTCTTGAACCTGGAATCATCAAGCCATTGATAAACTGGCTTATAGAATGTAACTTATACTTACATTGTATAAGTTTATTCATGTTAAATAGATTTTGCAGAGTAAGTTAAGTTTCAACTTTGTCAAATAATGCAGCAATGCAAGCCTGTTATAATTTTTTATTTGGAATGGCAACATTTACATTTACGCTGTTTTTTTTCTCCCAAAAAAAAAACTGGAATCATTGGGCTGAAGGTGTTATTTATTGTATGCTTTGGTAGTTGCTTGAATGTATTTGTAAGTCTAGAACTATTCCATAGTTTTCCTATTTAACTTTTAGTTTGAAAAGTTTTTTCTTGAATTCATTTCTCTGCAATCTGCTGTTTCTGTGCTAAACAACATACAAATTATATGCACAATAATGTCAAGCGTAGGCATTCATTATGCAAGATTAGTGGTAAAATGGGATGTCGTTGATGCAGAAGTCAGGCTGCAGGCTCTCGAAGGTGCAGTCAGACGTGGCCATTTCGCAGCCGCCACAGTGGCACCTCAAAGCAACTGGGTAGGTGACGACAGGGTCAACGCCAGGCAAACAGTCAGGAAACTCAAATGTCTTGTAGTACAATTCCCCATATGTGCACACGTGCTGATACGCTTTGCTAAACAGTATTTTCATGTTGGGATCCTGAAAACAAGCAAATGGAAAAACAGGTTCTTGTGCTACACAGAGAATTTCAATAACAGGTCATGGAAAGTTGGTGGAAGTGACGGCCCAGTTTATGAAGTCAACTCAAACCAATTCAAAAATCTCTCAGACTGAAGACCGTTTCTCTATGACCATCTCATGATGGTCCTGACATGCTAACAGCTTGATTTCCAGGCAGCGGAGAAGATGCGTCACAGTAGCATAGCCCGAATGACACAATCACCTCTAATCTAAATCATTATCTTTTGCCCCTCTTGTAATCATTACCTAGCCCAAAGAGCTGAGAGATTTCGCTGCTCTTTGATTCTGCCCTTCATTTGTAAAGGCCCCATTTCAATTATTCTAAGATTTGGGTCTTAATCTACTTCTGTTGGTAATATTTTCTAAAAACAATACAGTACCTATTTTGGTGTTTTTTTTATGACAACTCATGGTTTAGGGTTAGGGTTATAGCAATTGCATTATAGCAACTATCCAACAGTAGAAAACAATCACTAGCTGCTTTTCCATTAACCATAGAATTGCACAAATTGAAATGACAAATATAAATTTTCTTAATGGAAACACGACAAGTCCGAAAAACTCACATTTTGGTAAAAAGTGCAGACAAAGATTTTCGCCCTGTTGTAACGGAAATCCAACTGTTGCCATGTTTTACATTACCAAACTAAACTGCCTACTCTAAAAGCATTTTGAGCTACATCTCATGATTATAAATGATATGTAAGTTTTAAAAAAGTTCTAAATCACAGAAAATGTCAGAAAGCTCAACTGAAAGACAGCTTCAAATGATGTTTGAATTTACATTGTGCCAGCAGATGGATTATTATCTGCAGCACCTTTACAAAGTTGAATAAAACGGTTCACTCTCCACTAATAGCAAAATGTTTTCTCAATATCACCTGAGAAGAAATGTAGTTGCTATGAAAGAAAAGCAAGATGTGTTCAGCATAAATAATAGTTGCTAACCAGCTACAGTCTCTTAAATAAACATTGTCTCTGTGATCAAATTGCTCAAAATGCATTGATGACATAATTTCTGTTTTTGAAATACGGTAAACCTAATTCATTTTAAGGCAAAAACAATAAAACCATGACTTGTTCTCATGAAAAATCCAGAACTTGTATAGATTTGTACTTTATGAATTATGCTCATTTGGTTTTAAGTTGTTTGTGTCCAAATTATATTCTTTTTATGCTATTTTTACTTTTAAACATTAAAAAAAAACAACAACAAAAAAAACACACCAAAATACTTCCACTTTTACAGTCGGTACAGTATGCACTGACTGTAACATACTGTACATTCAGTGCATGTTTTGTGCTATAGTAGGGTGCCAAAACGACGGTGGAAAAATTATTGTGTCTTGAAAAATAAAACTTTCGTTATTGACTGGGAAGAATGAATTGATAACGAAGGTTTGTGAGCAAGTGTTATACTTATGGAACTGATAACAGAGGTTTCAGTGAAGATGTTTTTTCTTCTTTTTCCAACCGAAACTCTTTTGAATCAGGTTTGATTCAGGGACAGAGGTATCAATTAATCAGAGATGGGAGAAATTGAGAGAAACTCCCTACAGGAGAGAGAAGGGTGGAAGGTGTATGTGACTGATAATTGTATGTGTTAAGTTTCACTTCTTCTTCCTTCTTCTCTCACACACTGATCTCTGATATTTACTTTGATTTTCTAAATAAAATATCTAAAGACAAATGTGCATTTCTCTGATTCAGTGTATCTCTCTTTATCAAAACGAAAAAGAATTTTCCTAAACAATTTCTAGTCTGAATTTTCTGTATTTACTACTAACAGCTGTTGAATATACAAATATCATTGATAACTGATTAGGTGGTATAATGAATCTGCATGCACCTGAGAAAGTACACAGTTTCACACATGTTTTCAATAATAGGAAAAGAATTCAACTTTATAAACCAAGACTCTACCAAGTAGTGTTTTGCTTCTGCCAAGTTTGATAAACATGCAGTCTTAACTTGTGTAAATTAAAGTTGGGAAAAAAAACAATAAAACTGAATTCTTGTTTTTATAAAATAACCTAAGTTGTATATTTGATCATCATTTCATTCTGGAAGTAGATTGGTATAATTAAAAATCCCCAAAGCTAACAATGTATTCAAAGTTCTGAAAGGAAATAGAAAACTGGATTTCAGTTTATTGTCTCAGAAAGAATGGAGCCTTATTTTATGTTTTGGTTTACCCAACCTGTACCAACTTAAGATGAAATCCTTTCATAGATCTCCTACAAGACCACAGCAGTCTCTCCAAACAGTAAAGGAGCAGGCTTGACATGCTTCCATTTCATTTCAATTTCTAGTTCTTTGTTTTAAACATCACCACCCACCTTGGTGGTGCAGTATCCACTGCAGATGGTCGTTTCCACTCTGTGGCAGCGAGAGCAGCCTCTCTTCTCCAGAGATATTGTCTGGTTGATGAGCTGGCAGCGTGGAAGCAGGAATGCTGCTGCTAACAGAAAAAAGGTCACTCACGCACTCATCACAGATTCCTGTTTGTGCTTTTCTCACCAAATGACATCAAACATGTAGGTAACGATTGTTGTTCTAGAAATCTTCATATCAGAATACCCAGGAATGTTTTGGCCACCTTGATCCAAAACATTCCTCCAAATGCAATGAGAATCTTTAGGACTAGATTTGGAGTCTAATTTTTCTGGAGATTTTACTCCTTAGTAATTTCAAACCATCTTCTCATTAGATTTAAAAATAAATCTAAAGGTGAACTTTAGGTGTGTTTTTTTTTTCTCACTTAGATTTATAAAACATTGCAGCATAATCAATGTTAACAAATATATGGTTGTCTTTATCTTCAGTCTTTTGAACTCACAGTTACATCCCTTAATCATAATGAATCTGATTGACCAGAAATTAACTTCAGCTGTTCTGGTGGGATTTTCCTATATGTTACAGTAGCCTGAAATCTCCATGTCACCCCGTTATTCCTTTTATCCAAAGACCAACCCTGCATAAATCTACAAAATCTTGAGGGAGAATGAGTGACAGTCTGATGACAATGCACAAAAGTGTGTTTGACAAAAAACAAACAAACAAGCAAACAAAAAAAACCCAACGACAAACAGACATTTGTTGTGGTCTGTGGTTGCATTATAATGTGGGGTCAGATCAAGATGCAGCCGGTCAATTTTTGATTCTAGTGAGTTGTATGCAAATCAACAAAAGAATAACTTTATAAAAGGAAATTCAAAGTTCTGAAATGTCCTAAACTGTCTTACAAAAACAGTGTCTTCAGTCAGAGCTCGATGGATTTTTGTGTTTTGTATGACATCATTACAACCATCATTATTATTGCATTGAACCTGGGTCCTCCGCTTCCATCCTCCCCATTCTACAACCACACTTCATCACAGAAAGACCCAACCAAACAGAGGTGAGGATTGCCGTTTCTAAGGACCAGACTTTTGGATACAGACCGAGAGAGGAGGATCCAGCAGTGAATAATTTGTTGAAATATAAGTCTTGTTGTATAAAACTAATATTATAAAGATTACCTGTTGGGGCCAGGGACCAAATGAATAAAGAGGCTCCCAGGAACAAACACACCATCAGTGAGAACTTCACTCTCTTATCCTGAGCCATCATCCTTAAAGAAAAAACAAAGTGAGGATTTATTTCTTAGTTAATTTTTTTAAAATCTCATTTAAAGTACTAAGCAATGCCTTATTAAAATACTAATGTATATTTTTGACCCTTTACTTTCTGGAAGTACGGGGGGTAGTAACAGATGTACAAATAATTTAAAACAAAGTCCATAACCTCATCATAAAATGAAACTTGGCATTCTCTTTTTGCCACTTCTACACATTGTGAATTAATAGAAATTAATGTAAACCACCCAGCTAAGAATAGCGGCACAGACTTACCTCCTGGGTGTCTTCAGGCAGTGTGATGGGGAAGACGATCCTAATCAGATTTTATACAACAGAGATGAGCTTATCGGATCAACTCTAATTTCCTGATTTTGGTACAAGGACGGAACATTTTTAAAACATTTGTTGATCCCAGGGATCAACCTCTCATTGAATAATTTCTACATCCTGGTACACCAAGTATCAGGATTAAGAGCTGGGCCTCGCTCAAGGTCACTGGGACTGTAGCAGAGCCCCTAAGGCTTCAGATCAACCTGATGTTGATATGAAACAACATAGGAAAATTAAGTTAAATGATGCCAAGCTATAAATTAAGTAAGCTAACAAGAGTTTGGCTTTTTATGCATCTAAAAACATTTATGTCATTGAAAAGCAGATTTATTTCAGCAGTTTAATTGAAAAAGTGGGTAGAGTTCCCAAAAATTTTTTGTCAAGAGTAGCATTACTTTAACATAATTTTACTCAAGTAAAAGTAAAAAGTATCCATCCAAGAAACTACTTAAGTAAGAGTAAAATATTTGGTGAAAAGGGTACTTAAGAAATGAGTAGCTGATCCAAAAGTGAATCATTTAATCTTTAAAAATCATCAGGTGAACCAAAATATAAAGCTATGTGGAGATCTTGGTATTTTTAAGGACTAAAATGAAAATAAGCATAACATAACAAAATAAAAATCTGACAAAATATATATTTTTTTCCAAAATCAGTTTCCTTCAAGATTAAATTTAATCTGGCATGGAAACTAATCTTAGGCCCTTACCTAAGATTAAGCAGGAATTCTCAAAAGGAACGTAGGTCCACTAAATTCTATGGCACAAACGTTGGCCTCTCAGTGGTATTTGTTAATCTGTTGGACATCATATTCTGATTCTTGTCCCATATGGGGTAGAGATTAGGTTTTCCTAATTTTCACCCAGGCAGACGGGGTTCGACAACCGGTGTGGGAATTCAAATTTTCCGATTCAGTTTACCCTGTTCACATTTTATAACAGACGTTATAAACTTATTTCATAATACTGAAGACTTATGTAGTTATAGTATTCAGTATTCATAATTATGATTTCATAAACTTTAAAAACGTTACACAACTGCTACTTTCGCTGCTATAGTAAATGATGTTATGTTGGAAAAGAACAGGATGTAGACAGTAATGATAATGGTTAATCACCTGGCAAGTTAATCCTCTTTTATCTTGAAACGATCGCCCTGACATGCTTCCCGTTTGGCTTTGTAAACTTTAGATTGTGATCCTCTTGTTTAGAGCGTCCTGACTGGATGAGTGCGTTTGGAATTAGTTTTAAATAACACGTTACACGAGTTAAAGTTCTTTAAACCTTTCGCTTGAGGTTCGTCTTTATTACAAAAAAGAATGTCTATGCGGGTGAATGAAAAAAGAAAAAAAAAAGATTTTTTGTATTCACTAGATTTTACAGAGCTATTATTGTCATACTTAGAATAGGAATATTAAATAAAAATGTTGTCAATTTTTGTGTTTAGGATTGTGTGTAACAAACAGAAAAGTAGAGCGAGAGAGAAAATTTTATTTTATTGTCCAGGAGACAAACGTACTTTTTATATTTATATGAAATACACATTTATACATCTAATATTGTTTCAGTTTTTATGAACACCTTGAATCGACCAAAGAGGCAATCAAATAAGCATTAACTAGTAGTTGTTTATTAAAATTACAGAAAATATAACAGATTTGTATTGAACAATAACAGAAACAGAGCGTGACGTATCGGAAGTGGTGACCAAATCCGTCCGACACTGTTTACCAGTCGGGTCCGGAACGAAGTATTCTCTGTATACTTGTTGTTCGACGGCTAAGAAGAATTGGCGGACAAACTTAACCCTATTCGACCTAGCGCATGCGCAAAAGCAGCGCTGTTACAAACATTACTGTTCAGTGTGTTTTCCCATTACATCAGATTCCTAGGAGAGCGAGGCTGGGCAGTGATGGCAGGAGAAGAAGGGGCAGGCCACGGAAAGGTCGGAGCTTGTGTTCCTTTTTACTGGAGAAACAATGGCTTCGTAGCTTCCAGTTTTCACGAGGGTTATCAGTTGTCAACACCATTGGTTGTTTTTAAATGTTATCTATTCTTATTTCACTCACTTTCTGTCTCGGTATTATTCTGCTTTTATCAATTATAAACTTAAAAACAAACGGCATTGACAGCTAAGCTGAAACAACGCCAAAGGGGTCAGAAACATGCAAAGTTACAAAAGTATGATAACCTTCATCATTTCACCTTGTTACTCCGTAAAGAGACATGCACGGATCTTTTAAAAGTAACACCACAACATTTTACTCGCATTACATTTACGCCGTCATCTTTAAATAAGGGTTTTTAGAGTTAATGTGGAGCTGAAGCCACAGAGTCGGATCTAAGCCACATTAATAACAACTCCGGTGTTATGGATTAACTGCTGCAGCAAACAGAAAGGGGCGGGGAGGGAGCACTGTCAGTCTCTCTCGCTCTCTCTTTTTTTTTTTTTTATCACTTTTTTAGTAATTTATTTTGTTTTATTAATGATCATTTTCGTTTGCAATTACAAAGAAAAAGAAGACAATGCATTATAAGGTATGTCAGGGGTGTAGCTTTCAACATTAAATACATTAGTATGAAAAACAAAAAGAATAGATATTACAGACATAACAAATGAAAAATATTCAGAGATCTACAACATTTATATGTGTTTACCGCTTTTTTGTTCATACTTTTGGAAATAGTAGATAAATAGAAATCGATTTCCTTCACCAAAACTGTAAAAAAGGTGAAGATGATGAAAATTTACATTTGTGAATATGAAATTTGCCAAATATAATAATTAGATTGAATGCCAGTCTTTTGTCTGCATTAGTATTCTTACCATGAAAGCCAAAAATAATATGCTCATACCTCAGGGAACATTTTGTATCAATATTACAGTTTACAGTATAAAGTTATTACACTCTTTCCAAAACTTTTGTGTGATAAGACAATTCCAGAATAAATGACTAATTGTTTCTGGATGCTCTTTGTAGAACTTACAGTTGGGGTCTATTGTTTTAATACTGTATATTTAATTATGTTTTGATTAGTAGGATAAATTCAATGCAACAGTTTAAAAGAGACATCTTTCATTTTGTTGTTTATGAAAAGTTTCTGATGATGAGTCCACACCTTTTTCCATGGTGAATCAGGGACAAAATTCTTCCAAAAGAAAACGGATGACGGTACAGAAATAATATCTTGTTGAAATAAGGCACAAATAGTTCTGTTATTTGAAGTAGAAGAAAAACACCAAAACGGTGGTGTCAGTTACATTCAACAACGCCTTATATTCATCAACAACATTATTTTTAAAGAGTCCTCATTTCATTAGTTACAGCATCAAACACAATATCATACTCTTTAGAAGTTACAGTGAGTTCAAACTTGAGTTTGAACTCACTGTAACTGAGCAAACACCCATTTTTGTTAAATAGCTGACCCACCAGAAGAATTTTATTGTCAAACCATTTAGGATAAAATAAAGATTTATTTTTGTGAAGGATGTATTCATTATTTCCGATGAAGAATTTATGGGGAGAAAAGTTATGTTTGTATATAAGTGCCCATGACATGAAAGAAGTGCTTGTTTGTGAAATGCAGAAAGTTTTACTGGTATTTTCTCTACATTATAATTATGGAGTAGGAGGAAATTAAGATTTTTTTAATTGTATTGCAGAAAAAAGGACCAAATCCAAATGTATAACGACAGCTAAAGATAAAGTTGTGATTAATGTAATCAAATGCTTTACATTTGATTACATGTAATCAAATGTAAATGTCTAAAAAATGTATGAAGCTATTATCAGTAATTAATTCTGAATAGTCCAGAATATTAAGAACGAGCTGTATGTTATTGGAAATGTGTCTATTTTTCAGGAATCCAGATTGTGTTTCTCCAATAATAGCATTTAAAACCACGTTTTTGTTGTACTGAGTCTAACTTAAGTAAAGAGTTGTTTAGGATCCAGTAGGATTTCCTATTCTGTGAATGGTTACCAGACAGATTTATCAAAATATATGTTGCTTTATGATCTGTGATTTCTTCATCAATAATGAAGAAATGATACTGCCACATAGATCTGCGACAGCCATGTCTTCTGTAAATGACAGAAATAAGCCATAACATGTTACAAAAACAGTGTTTATATTTGAAATATCATATAATAGGAGGGGGATGTGAAATGACAGCCAGGCGATCATTTCAAACATTTTATTTTAAATCCCAAGGCTCTTCAACATTTATGTTGGCTTTCAGGGATCTGTTTATGGGATCTTGAGATCTATTTCGATCTTCCTTTGATGAGTTCCAACCTCTGAAGCAACACATAAGTCGGGACAAGTTCTGCTTAATTTACGTTTTGATGGTGTTGCAGATTAATAATAAATAAAAAGGCAACATACCATATTAGACCCAATATAAGTCTTTCTAATTAGTTATTCTTGATATCTTAAAAGGTGTCTTTCGGAATCGGATAGTATTTTTGCAGAAATTTGTAGTTCTTTAAGCTTATTGCATTGTTTATTTCCTGGTTCGGTAAAGGGGTCCTAAAAAGCCACGCCCACAGAAACATCTGTCTTTCCCTGCCTTCCGTCACCAGTTAATCCATAACACCAGCATTTGAAAAGTACGATCCTCAGTTTGCATTGAAAGTGGTGAAAAGTTGTTTTGTTTGTAACAATTGAATTTATGGCATAAAAAATTCAAGAAATAATCGTTGGATAATGTTTTGGATTTTTCATGATTAGAATAAATGTCATGTTTTCTGCTGCGGAACATATTTTCTCTATTAAAATAGCAAAAGTTTACATATACTTATCTTGGGGTAGATGGAACCAGGTTTTATCAGACGAAAGCGCCAAAATTGAGTTAGATTATCACAATAATGTATTTACTTGTTGTCTCTGTAAAATATTAATCAGACAGTTGGATCTTATCCAAAATGCTGCTGCTTCTATAATCCTGATAATTCTCAAACCACGGTACTGCCTCTTCATATGTCAAAGAATGAATTTTAGCACACTAAATGGTCGTGAGCCAAAATGTGAAAACATGTTTACAGCAGCTTTAGTTTGAAGAACCTGACTGATGAGGCGTTTAAAACCCTTTGTTTTTTTAATGTTTCTATGTCTTTTACACAATGCTTTATTGTTTTGTTTATGACCGTTGTACAATTAAACTTCTTTTGCTGTCGTCTTGCATTTCATAAATGACTGCTTTAGTCAGCAATGCTTACTTTGCTGATATTTGCCTACTCCTTTAGGTAAGGCTTACAGTGCAGTGTCATGGCTTTTAGAGCTTCCTGTGTCATTCTTCAGGGTTTTAAGCTCTTGGGGATCCTGGATGTCCAGAGCACACCGTGTGCCAGAGACGCCATCCTGCATGGAGCCGGAGGCTCAGTAGCTGCTGGCATGCTTTTCTTTCTTTCCACCAGTAAGTTTCAAGTTAAAATTGGGTTTTAATTTTTCTAAGCATCATCTGTTGCTTGTTTATACATACATATTGTATGTATATATGTATACACATATATATATATTGTATATATATATGTATGTATATATAAAAAATTCCCTTCTCACCCACCACGGGTGGTGTTTCTTCCTCTTAGCTCGGGTCCTCTACCAGAGGCCTGGGAGCTTGAGGGTTCTGCGCAGTGTCTTGGCTGTGCCTAGGACTGCACATTTCTGGACTGAGATGTCTGATGTTGTTCCTGGGATCTGTTGTAGCCACTGT